>CAKAOH010037579.1:49904-106669 GCA_916701665.1 Sebastiscus tertius | reverse complement strand
CTCTCTGCGGAGGCTCGTCACTTCACAAGACACGGAAAACCTCTGTTGGTGCGCGCTGTGTCAGTGAATGCAAGCAGGCAGCGGAGGAGAGGCTCCGGTTGCCGGTGTCTCCCTGCGGGCGCAGGAGGGTGAGGCAGGAAAAGCCAACACTAGGATCAGATCTAAATCATGTTCATGGAGAGACCTTGGTCTGGTCAGCTAACATTACTGCCAAGCAGCTGAAATATAGAGTGATATTGTGGTTTTAGCTGACGTGTGTCGCCTCACTGTTTTGAGCGATGCTCGTTCAGGTCTATTTAGAGCGAGCAAGCGCGAGTCCAACGCTGACTTTCGTTGATTTCACGGCCACAGGTGTCGCTGTTAAGAAGCAATTCTGAAAGTTACAAATAGTCCCTTTAAACACATAATTAACACCTCTACGACAGTCAACACATACTGAATACGTTATGTTTCTATGCTCATATTTGCTTTATGCGTTCAAACATTTTTAGTACTTTTTGCGTTATTTATTCATTTACTGATTATTTTTTATCCTTTACCATGTGCATATTCTGTGTAGTCAGCTTGCGTTTTAGAGCATACACCAACATGTACTTGACTTGACCGACTTTTGTATCTCACAGGGGAGCTGTACGTCGGTGGTGTTGGGAAGAGCATGTACAGCAGCCTGCCCAGGTTAATAGCGTCCCGGGAAGGCTACCAGGGCTGCCTGGCATCCGTGGACTTGAACGGAAGGCTCCCTGACCTGCTGGCCGATGCCCTTCACAAGGTGGGAGAGGTGGAGCACGGCTGTGGAGGTGAGGCCGGGAACACACTGGGAAGTATCAAACATCTGTGAGTCATTCCTGTAATCGGATTTCTGAGCGTCAGAGCAGAGATGAACTCAGAGGAAAACTAATCACACCACATTTGTTATGGTATTTAACAGCTTTGTTGAATGCTCCGTTATGATTGGCTAGTGAACACATTCTGTGGTTTTATTATTTCTGATTATACGCTAACATGTAATAATATCACTGTGCCGTCAAGAAGTCCAGCGGCTTTTGTTGAGTTCCAAACAAACAAGAAAGCACTCAGTAAAGCGCAGCGTTTTGCCAAGACTTAATAATATCAAATAGTCTCCCCAGGTAGTCGTCGCTTTTACAGGAAACATTGATAAGGTTATGACAGAGGAGTTATATAAGTGCTCACAAAGTTTGGCTTGAGGGGACACTTGGGTAAAGGTCACGGAGTCTCTAAAATCAATAGATGTCTCCTTTTTTTGTTTCGATTTTTAGATGAGGTGGTCACAGTGACACAAACATAGACAGACAGACAGACAGTCAATCACATTACCTCTGATCTTTCATGGAGGCAATTGGTAACCAGCAATCAGTTGCATGGTACAATAGCTGGTTAAACAGCTGTCTTAATTGCCTTTTTTAAATTGCTATGGTTGTCTTGCTGAACCTCCTTTCCTTGGAAGATTTAAAATATTTTCTGTCAAAAGATGAATATCTACAATCTTATTGTGCAGTAATGACTGGTTCATCGTTACGTATTTATTCCCTTTGGATAGTAGCAAAGATGCATAAATAGAATGAAGAGAAGGCACCTGGTAAATCTGCTGTCAACACCCTGCAGGTCCCAGTACCACCTGCACAGAGGACTCCTGCCACCACCAGGGAGTATGTCTGCAGCTGTGGGAGGGCTTCTCATGTGACTGCACGATGACCACCTACGGGGGCCCGTTCTGCAGTGATCGTAAGTACAGGTGTATTACGCCTGAATAGCTAGAATGGTGGGGAAAGTGTACTTCAGTTTTATTTATTTCACTGGTCTCTTTATTTATTTCACTGGTTCACAATGTAAGTGATTGGTTGACAATTGAAAATATCTGTAAAATGTGAATTCCCTTATAAAGAACTTTTAGTCAGACTCATGTCGATTTAAAGTAACAATGGACGACAACAGATGTCATTGTAGATTACACAAAATTGTGCCCTCTCAGGGCCGCTCACAGTGGGTGTCTGGGCGGCATAGTGGTAACAGGTTCGTCAGTCTGTCATAAGTGTTGGGGAAAACACTGTATCCCGAAAAGAAATGCATTTTTCATCTTCACTCAGTGGTTCTCAACCTTTTTGGCTTGTGGACTCCTGAAATGAAACAATGTCTACTTGTGGCCTTTTCTTGGATTATTTTCTTTGAAGGGTTTTAGAGCCCTGAAGAGGTGAAATTATGTAGTATTTCACAAACAAAAGTGAAAAATTCGGGAGGGGAGTCAGGAAAGCATAAAGATAATTTTATGTAACTGAAATATTTCTTTCTTTCTTATTGCTTTAATCATCTGGTGGCCCCTCATTTGCATGCAGATGTTTCAGATGCCCTTACAGCTGCAAAACCACAAAATAGTGACAACTTTGACAACAGCAGGAGGACACATGATGCTTTTTGTGATCGATTGCCCATTTTAACCAAATTTCTAGGATCTGCAAGTAAATTTTCTCACTGTATTAAAATGAAACCAATTGCTACCTCGAAGGTGGGAAATCAATTTAAAGACTCGTGGTATGCTTTGGAAACAGTGATGCAACGTATGAGTGTAGTCAATTTGTAATCAATGGGTAAAGCATGCAAAAACACTACTAAAGTAGTCCTTTAAAAACAACGCTAATAATGCAAAACATTAACGATAGGTCACTCTTCAGTCGTATATGATGGTTTTTCTATTCCAATAACAATAACTTGCGAAGGGTGAGTGACACACTATTCCTCACTGTTTATTCTCTGAGATTGTATAGTTTGAGTGTTATCTTGTACCCAAAACAAAGACTGAATATGATGGGAAATCTGTCTACCTGTCTTAAATTAGTCCTATATTTTCAAACTCTGACATATGCTGTCTATTAAGAACATTTCCATATATCGTGCATGCATGTGGAGGTCGAGACAGATGACCCACCTAGAGCTGGGTTCTGCCCAAGGTTTTTACCCGTTAGAGGGTTGTTTTTTTTCTTTCCACTGTCGCATAAGAATGCTTGCTCATGGGGAATCGCTTGTTTGGTCGGTACAGTCTAGACCTGCTCTGTATGAAAAGCGTATTGAGATAACTTCTCTAATGATTTGATATATAAAAATAAATTGAATTGAATTGAATGCATGTGAATACATGTACTGTATTTCTAACTTGAGGAATCGATTGCACGCTAATTGCACACGCCACCTTGATAGCACCACATTTCAAAAACCTCCTGTCTGATTGCTGCTGCCGCCATAAAGAGCCCTCTATGTCCAAAATAATAGAGCTGACTTTTACCAGAAGCTTTTCATACTTATAATAGCAAGAGATTAACATTAAGCTTATTGGTCCAGTGGTCACGGCGAGTTAAGCTTCATTTGCTGCAGAGTCATTTAGAATAACTGCAAAGAATTGTGCCTTTGTGGTAATCATTATTGAAATGTGCTGTTATGCAGTATTGTTTTAAGAAAGAAATGCCATTTAACTCTGTAGGGGGGCTATTTGAGGATAAATTGATCGTAATAGTGTGTGTAAAGTCATGTTTGCAGGAAAAGATATCTATTTTCATGTGAGGAGAATCTATTTTAAGAAAACACACCTCATCATTGATCATTACGTTCACCTTTATTTGGTTGTTCCGACTGATTACAGTTTAGTCTAATTAGATCATTCAGGAAATTAAGACACAAAATAAACGACTTTATCGAGTCAATGTACAATACTTACTTACTTTATTACTTACTTACCGGCAGTTATCTACTTTAGCTTGATATAAAAGAGCTGCTTTCCTCCTCCATTTGTTTCAACAAGTTGTCTCATTAGTCTGCTTGCTTCCGCTTTTACAAACTTAAACACACAGCCAAATGTGCTCGCTGCTGTAATGTATTGATCTAACCTGAAGATCAATAGTTTGTCCTCTGTAGTCTTTATCCATTACGTCTCATAGTGTCCCAAGACTGTGCACTCGGATAAAATGTATATTACGGTGTTCAAGCTGCTTTTTGCTTTTTGCTTTTTGCTTTCTGCGTGAGCAAGAGGGCGATAAAGTGGATGAAACAGGAGAGCTGCTTTAGTGTACAGTTCTGTTTGTGCGTGATATACCATATTAATAAATTCTGCCGATAACTTTACAACTGCATTTCAATAGGGGAGGAATACAATATAATCTGGGGAGGGGAACTGCTACAGCAAAACTTTGTATTGATTTAGACGGGACTATAAAATTAGAATTTCTAAGGCTGTCAAAGTTAAAACGATAATAACGCGTTAACGCAAATTTGTTTTAATGCCACTGTTTCTTTAACGCAACTTGCCATTTTTAGGTTGCCGGCGGATACTGGTAACATATGAAACTAAAAAACCTAAGGAATGCATTGGTACCAACCATGTCATAGTAGCTTGTCGCAAAGGAGGCAAAATAACGCTCCAAACGTGCACTACATTTTGTCAAGGAAAAACTGGCCTATACTGTATGTGAATGAAAATGTGTTCTATGGGTACCCTCGAGTCTCCCCTTTACAGACATGCCCACTTTATGATAATCACATGCAGTTTGGGGCAAGTCATAGTCAAGTCAGCACACTGACACACTGACAGCTGTTGTTGCCTGTTGGGCTTGAGTTTGCCATGTTATGATTTGAGCATATTTTTTATGCTAAATGCAGTACCTGTGAGGGTTTCTGGATAATATCTGTCATTGTTTTGTGTTGTTAATTAATTTCCAATAATAAATATATACATACATTTGCATAAAGTAGGCATATTTTCCCACTCTCATGCTGATAAGAGTATTAAATACTTGACAAATCTCCCTTTAAGGTACATTCTGAACAGATAAAAAATGTGAGATTAATTTACGATTAATTGCGAGAAAATATTTTAATCGATTGACAGCCCAAACAATTTCAGAAAAGGTGGGAGGGTGCTACGCTTCTGCAAGACGCCGTCGGTCTGGATGCCGTTATCAGCTTTAACCGTCATATGAGAGCAGTGCAGAGTGGCGGCCATGAGCTAGCCAGTGGGGCACGCTCATATGCACAAATATGCACTAAACAGCAAGCGCTGCCGGCTCCGATTACAAGAGGGAGAGCGACTTCATTCTCTGCTGATGATTCAATACATTGATTCTCAGTTTAGTATCTCTTCAAATGTACAGTACTGTGTCCACTTTTGATCATTAATATTGGTAGACTGAGCTTTTGTTTTACTTTTCATTGACGCAGATAATCGATCTTGTCACCTGTTTTGTCAAAGCAAAGCAAGAAACAAAAAAAACATGTTGATCTTCATTAGACTTGATAATGCTTCCCCTTGAGAGAGATTACATGTCGGTATGCAGTTGTTCAACCCCAATCCTTTTAAATGTTCTATATTTTCTGTAATTGCAGCTAGTTTGATGCACATCACATCATCTAAGCCTGAATTTCAAACAGCCGCCTAAGGCTAAACCTTCATAGCACTCTATGTACAGTAATGTTTTTTGCCAGACAGAGGATCTTGTTGATTTCAGTAATGTAACAGTATGGTTCCTTCAATATGGGTTAATTTTGGACAAGAGCTGCCAACAAATGTATAAGATTTTCAATTTTTATGCCCCCGAAATGATCTGTGTTCATTTACCAAAAGGCCCCAAGAGAGACACCTTTAAGATTGCAGGGTTTTACTAAAGCAGTGCTTTAAAACAGAGTGATTTCCACCCTTGCTATTGTAGGGGTAAACTCTAAGAAGTATTCCTGCATGAACAAGACTATTATTGCACAATTAACAGCAAAAAATAACATTTTGAAGTGAAAAAGAAACAATTTCATTGCAGCTTATTTGGTTTTCATCCAGCAGCGTTCAGGGAGGACTCTCAATCATTCGGGTGGTAAATGGCATTGCCAGCCGATATCAAAGGTCAAACCAATACATCAGTCCAACGCAGAGGAAATAACAAGCCTCATGCTTCACATTGAGCCATCATCAAAGTCATTAAAACAAATGGGGAATAATGTGACAATCATGTGAAAAATAAACAAATATGTAGGCAGGACAATGGCTTTGTAACCATCAGTATTAGTTGGTACAGCGTGTCTCATCACGCCACAATCTGCTGCTTTGTTTCTCTCGCCAACACTGAAGCCTAACAAACAATCTTCTCCTCCCACCTTTTGTCTTCTTCTGTGTCTGTGTGCCAGGCCAGAAGGTCAGCCAAGTCCAAGAATTAAAAAGAAAAGAGGGTGGTGCGCTTTACTGATTTTTGACTGTCTGGCTATTATTCAAAACCCTAACCTCAGAGGTATGGTGTCAGATCAGTCTCAATATTAATGAATGCATACAGAAGTATTCAAAAATTTAAGAAAATAAGGTTCACAAATACATTTCTGTCACACAAATATTTCTTGTTTTAAATACATGTAATAGAAACCTACAAACATGTAAGGGATAATGTACAGCGAGCCAGTCATTGTGAAATAAACTCAGACTGAAGGGGTTTATTTCACAACAATGACCCGCTAGCTGTACATTATCCCGTTTATTACACGGCTACTTACTTAAGAAATCAATAGATTTACACAAAAAATGACCGCCTGAGTCCGCCATCAGAGCTCCACCCATAGCAACGGTCTGATATAAAGAAATAGAACGCCGTGATGGACCAATCAGAATCGAGTATTCAACAAAGCAAAGTATGCGTGTGTGTGTGTGTGTGTGTGTGTGTGTGTGTGTGTGTGTGTGTGTGTGTGTGTGTGTGTGTGTGTGTGTGTGTGTGTGTGTGTGTGTGTGTATATAAACATACAGTGCCTTCAGAAAGTATTCAGACCCCTTCACTTTTTTCACATTTTGTTATGTTGCAGCCTTATGCTAAAATCAATAAAATTACTTTTTTCCTTCATCAATCTACACGCAATACACCACAATGTCAAAGTTGAAACAGAATTTTAGAAATTTTTGCAAATTTATTAAAAAAGAGAAACTGATATATCACATTGACATAAGTATTCAGACCCTTTACTCAGTATTGAGTTGAAGCAACTTTGGTAGCGATTACAGCATCAAGTCTTATTGGGTATGACGCGACAAGCTTTGCACACCTGGATTTGGGGAGTTTCTGCCAATCTTCTCTGCAGATCCTCTCAAGCTCTGTCAGGTTGGATGGGGAGCGTCGGTGGACAGACATTTTCAGGTCCCTCCAGAGATGTTCGATTGGGTTCAAGTCAGGGCTCTGGCTGGGCCACTCAAGGACATTCACAGAGTTGTCCCTAAGCCACTCCTGAGTTGTCTTGGCTGTGTGCTTAGGATCATTGTCCTGTTGGAAGGTGAACCTTCGGCCCAGTCTGAGGTCCTGAGCGCTCTGGAGCAGGTTTTCATTAAGAATATCTCTGTACTTTGCTCCGTTTAGCTTTCCCTTGATCCTGGCTAATCTCCCAGTCCCTGCCGCTGAAAAACACCCCCAAAGCATGATGCTGCCACCACCATGCTTCACCGTTGGGATGGTATTGGGCAGGTGATGAGCGGTGCCTGGATTCCTCCAGACATAACGCTTAGAATTGAGGCTAAACAGTTCAATCTTGGTTTCATCAGACCAGACAATCTTGTTTCTCACAGTCTGAGTGTCCTTTAGGTGCCTTTTTGCAGACTCCAAGCGGGCTTTCATGTCCGTCTGGCCACTCTGCCATAAAGCCCAGATCGGTGGAGTGTTGCAGTGATGGTTGTCCTTCTAGAAGTTTCTCCCATCTCCAAACAGGATCTCTGGAGCTCAGCCAGAGTGACTATTGGGTTCTTGGTCACCTCTCTTACCAAAGCCCTTCTCCCCCAATTTGCTCAGTTTGGCCTGGCGGCCAGCTCTAGTGAGAGTCCTGGTTGTTCCAAACTTCTTCCATTTAAGGATTATGGAGGCCACTGGGCTCATTGGGACCTTCAATGCTGCAGAATTATTTTGTAGCCTTCCCCAGATCTGTGCCTCGACACAATCCTGTCTCTGAGCTCTTCAGGCATTTCCTTCGACCTCATGGCTTGGTTTTTGCTCTGATATGCATTATCAGCTGTGAGACCTTATATAAACAAGTGTGTGCCTTTCCAAATCATATCCAATCAATTGAATTTACCACTGGTGGACTCCAGTCAAGGTGGAGAAACATCTCAAAGACGATCGAGGGAAATGGGAGGCATCTGAGCTAAATTTCAAGTGTCATAATAAAGGGTCTGAATACTTGTGTCAATGTGATATTTCAGTTTTTCCTTTTTAATAAATTTGCAAAAATTTCTAAAATTCTGTTTCCACTTTGTCATTGTGGTGTATTGCGTGTAGATTGATGAGGGAAAAAAGTAATGTTATCGATTTTAGCATAAGGCTGCAACATAACAAAATGTGAAAAAAGTGAAGGGGTCTGAATACTTTCTGAAGGCACTGTATGCAAGGTAATATGAGTATTTTAAATGATTGAACTTCCCAACAGAGATCTCTCCATGTAAGGGGGTTGCAGTCATGGCTGTACAGTTTGAACAGGAGGGGGCTGAGCGCACAGCCCTGGGGGGCTTTTCTTGGTGTGACCCTCCCCCCACTCCCCCCAATCCAGACCGTCTGTGGTCTGTTTGTGAGGAAGTCTAATATCCTTGCAGAGTATAGTACTCAAGCCCAGAGTGCTGAGCTTGCTAATCAGTTTCATGGGGGTGATTGTGTTGAATGCTGAGCAAGGTGTTACTATTTTCAAGATGTGTGAGGGCTGAGTGGAGGGCAGTGCAGATGGCAAGTGGTAAATGGACTTACATTTATATAGCGCCTCTCTAGTCTTCCGACCACTCAAAGGGCTTTACACTACGTGTCAGCATTCACCCGTTCACACATTCATACACTGATGGCAGAGGCTGCCATACAAGGCCAAGGCCCAACAGGATGTAATCTAAATGCTCATTTACACACCGATGGCACAGCATTCGGGAGCAATTTGGGGTTAAATATCTTGCCCAAGGACACTTCGACATGTGGACCGGAACCACCAACTTTGCGATTGGTGGGCAACCCGCTCCACCTCTGAGCCACAGCTGCATGACGGGGGCTCTCCTGCTTTAGTACTGTAGCCTGTGATGGTCCGCCATATGATGATCGCCTGCCCAATACGTTCTCATCCCAACTTGTCACATACCACCACTTTTTCACGCCCCTTGGCATCACTTTATTTTCAGCATCCAACCAACTATAGTTACCCTTGGCGTCACTTTAGGATTAGGCAGAAAACCACTATAGTTAGGTTTAGGAAAGAACTACATGGTTGGGCTAAAACTACTCTGTTTGTACAGTGAAAATGACACTACTGAACGTTGTGAACACGGGACACGAACAGGATGAAAGCCTCTTGGATGAAAGCCTTGTGTTTGTTGGACCCATCCACCTCCCCTCCTGCCACGTGCCTTTTTGCTCTTTAAACTACATCACCACACTCCCGGCACATTTTCTATGAGCATTTACTGTAGCCGCGGAGGGGTTACATTGTAGTTAATGGAACGCCAAGTTCGATTCATATCGGCGCTGAGGGTGCGGTGGTATCTAACGCCGATGGCTGTGACAAAGCCTCAGTATTTGACGCCCTGGGAATGAGAAAGGGCTGGCCTGTCACATGTCTTTGGTATTGTCGGTGTTGAGGTCTCTCTCCAGTCTCTCCTGACGCCTCTGCTTTCTCCTTGAGGAATGATTTTATTGTCTTTGTGATCACCACTTCATCAACACATTTGCCGATGCATGATGTCACTGTTGATGTATATTCCTCAAGATTGATGTGGTTTCTCTTGGGTGGCGGCATCTCGGAACATGTGCCAGTCTGTGCACTCAAAACAGTCCCGTAGAGCTTGAGTCTTATTTTGTCCAGTTTATATTCCGGCTCACTTTCCCCTCCTTCTGGGGTGGATGGGGCCTCCTTCTGTTTGATCCGGGTGTTTTTTACTGGGTGGTCGGAAGATGTTGTGGGCATCATATAACTATTTATGATCTAAATACTTACTCTCTTGTTAAAATGTGCATTACATTTGGTGAGCGCACTATGACTTGTTTAGGACTCGAAACTTAAAGTTTAGGACTTGGGACTTGAGTGCAAAGACTTGAGACTTGCAAAACAACAGCTTGGTTCCACCTCTGCCTACCAGGATTTTGTATTCAACTAGTATGACTGCTAATCACTAAGTACTGGCCTGTGTTGATATGAAGAGCCTAAATCAGATTGTCAGTGTGACACTTTCAATTGGATCATGAAATAGAGCCTCCTGCCCCTGCTAATCATTAATAACAGCACAGTACCTGTGTCAGCATCAAACAGCCTGCCGAAATGGAATTGATTACTGTCGACAGAGAGAAGCCTCGCCTCATTTCGATTCTGGCTGCTGTTGTGGTTTCTCTGCAAACTGTGACATTGACAAATGCATCATTCTTCCTTTGCACAATATAGATCCAGGCCGTGTATTTCAATTCTCCTGTGCAATGGGAGACATTACCTGAAAGGTGGTGTCATTCAATAAATTCCGTTCACAGGATCACGTGCAGTGATGAAGTGGATTGACAGGAGAGTCTTGAATAAACGGTCGGCCCATCAATCCTCAGCTGAAGGAGTCAGCGCTATTAAATGATCTCATAAATTTAGAATTTTTCTTTCCCCCTAAAGATAGCGTTCATCCATCACAACTAATATCTCACACACCACTGGTGCGACTGCTTCTCAACCTTTGGCATTTTCAAATGTTCAGTGGTTAGCTGTAGGCAGGGATTCAAACAAGGTGACATATTTGCTACTGATGGGAAGAATCTTTTCATTTATTTTCTTATGTGAGCTTAATGATTAAAGCATTGAAACCTAAAGGACCATAACAGCGTTTTGTTGCACTGTCTCAACCATAAATAAAGCAAGTAACCTACATCTAACCATTGAAAACGCTCCAGTACCTCCATCCTCTCTTGTCTGAAACCTTGGTGTCATGTTTGTGTCAGTCAGCTCTCCTTTGTTTCACATATCAATAACATTACCAGAACCTCATTCTTCCACCTTCACAATATTGCGAAAATAAGACCTTTCTTGTCACCACCTGATGCCGGAAAATTGGATTAGATTACTGTAATGCTTTGTTCCTCGGTCTCCCGTTGTATAGCACCAGTAAACTTCAGTATGTTTAAAACTGTGCTGACCTTATTCTCACACGCCCCCGCATCAACATATAACTCCAGTTTTAGTGAATTTACACTGGCTTCCTGTTCCCTCTCGAGTATAAACCCCTCATGCTGACCTTCAAAGCTGTTCACAGCACTGCGCCCCCCCATTAACTCATTCAGACACACACACCCTCCCGCCCACGTTCACTCAAGTAAAGCCATTCTCCAGCAACCCCGCTGAAAGCTGAAAACGCATGGGTAACAGAGCAGTCTGCTGCAGTGCCCTTCGACTTTGGAACACTCTGCCCGAAGAGCTCAGGAATGCACCCTGTCTCGTCGTCTTAAGAAATGTCTGTTAACAAACCTGTTAGAAATCTTATTGTCTCTTGTAAATTACGCATTTTTATGTCTGATGTTTTTGTTTTTGGATCTCTGGCGCTTTGGGTCTTGAAAAGAGCCTTACAAATAATATGTATTGTCGCTATAAAATGGTTTCAGATCACCTGCTTTAGAAAATAGGGACGCAAAACCGAACCGAAAAAAAAAAAACGACCCGTTTAATGACTGTACAAAGCAAACCGTGGGCTTGTTGAACAGTTGCATCACTATTAAGTACCGGCTGGCTGATTATTTTGATGAGGTGCCAGAGACAAAGAAGAGGCAATTATTTGAACATATGCCTTTTTGACCATTAAACCTGCCTTATTTCATGTATAAAATCAGTGTTATGGCTTCATATAATATCATATTAATCAATCAATCAATCTATTTTGGAGTTCAATCACAGACTGAACTGTTGTTGATCCGTTGCACCACTAGTAGTGAAGTCAGAAAGTGTTGAAAGACGTACTCACATATTCAATAACATAAAACTACTGCCTCGTGGTTGTATGCCTCCACCAGACAGTCAAGTAGCAGTTTACGTCAGGGGTTCTCAACCTTTTGTAACTTGAGGTCCACTTCTGATTGTTAAAACAATTCCGAAGACCACTTTCCCAAATAAATGAGAAACTGGGATATAAATATGCCACCGTCAGCTGTAATGACCAGCATAAATATTCAGCTCACCCTCACCCATCACTGCTTGCCATTATGAATCCAAAGTATTCAGGGTCATATTTCCTCACCACACGCTTTGAGCTTTTACTAGTGCAGGGTTGTCTCCAAAACGACTTCTTTGTTTCAAAAAAATGCTTCATTTTGTGTCACTGCATCTGAGAACGTTATAGCTATGTCTGTAAAGGGGAGACTCGTGGGTACCAACAGAACCCATTTTCAAGGGACACCTTAAAATGGCCACGCCAAAATGTAGCATTATATCTATCTGGAGCGTTATTTAGTGCTCTTCCCGACAAGCTAGCATGACACAGGACCAATGTATTCCTTAGTTTTTTTAGTTTCCAGTATCTCTACTCTAGCTTTAAAACTGAGCCCGCTACAACCTCTGAAAGACAGAATAGCGGCCGTCTGAGTTTTAAGTTGATCCAACCATTTGGCAGTACCTCCGCGGCCCACTAGATGGCGCTCTGAGGCCCACCAGTGGGCTCTGGCCCAGGGGTTGAAAACATCATCACTTCATCATTTTCTCCTGTTAGACATTTATGTGAAATTGTCATCATTACCAACGTGTTTTGTAAGGTCACAGTGACCTTGACCTTTAACCTCCGATCACCAAATTCCAATCAGTTCATCCTTGAGTTCAAGTGGACTTTTGTGCCAAATTTGAAGAAATTCCCCCCAAGGTGTTCCTGAGATATCACGAGAATGAGACAGACGGACAACCTGCTGACGCCGGCTTGGAGGCATGAATACAGCACAGCAGCATGAAAAGAGAACCCTAATCTAATCAATCTATTGACTCCATGGCTATTTAAACATTTAATTCTTAATCCAATAGTGTAATTGACCGAGCACCTTAAGATACCTTGACACATCGATCAATATACTGAGAGAAAAGAAAAATCCATGGAGCTCATTTCTTGAATGACTGACATATCTGAAGTGAAACCCCCCGTTACTTCACCTGTCAGTCAGACACTCCTCTGCTCTCAGCAAGCACTAATCCCTTCTCTTCATCCACTCACTGTTACATCATGAGTGTTTACTATGTTCTATTATTGAGGCTCCTATCACTGATGCTCCTTTCACAGCCTTCAAAAAGATGGAGAATGATCCATTAATAGCAGAAGACATGCTGTTAAACAGAGGTGATTCAGTGAACTGACACCAGACCACAGGGCTGCATCTCATTGTTCATCACCTCCTTCTGTTGAACTCTGTGCGTGTAAACGTTGCATCAGACTGTTGTTGCTGCTGCTGCTGCTGCCGGCTGGAGATTCAATGTCCTTCAGCTCTGAGGTTGCGTGAACGAAGAGTGCAACACAAAGGCACTCCAAGTGCTCACAACACTGTATTCAAACATTAACATCAAGCGCTGCCTGTTTAAGGAAACTGAAGAATGTGATCAGAGGTCGAGCAAAGTAACTGTAACATTCAGGATGCCGTCGTGCGTTTCAGCGCTTCCATACTTTCTTTAACAAAGAAGGCAGGATGGTTCATATATGATGATGAACTGTGGGCAGATTGCAGAAGAAAACATCTGGTAGTAACTGAGCACTGTTTTGCATAACCTCGTTGGCTGTTAAAAATCTCTGTGCAACTTGAAATATATCGTAAATCAATACACTTCTGGTGCTCTGGTTGGATTTTGATTTAAAACTTTCACTGACACTAAAATGAATGCACATATTTTTTATAGATAATCTGATAACATATGCAGATGGTATGAGCCATCTCCATGACAACTGAGCAAACGCGATATGCTCACATTGAATGATCTCATCTTGAAATGTGGTTGAAAGCTCTGGAAAAAGTGAGTGTAACAGTTGTAATCACTTCTAATGACATAAAACAGTTTTAAATCCACCTGTAAATGATTTGTAGATACAAAACATTTACATTTATTAACCTCTAATCAACATTTATAAGTAAGATGTAAAGTAATAATGAATGGTTTATAACACACTATAATGTTGTTGTATAATGCAGATATAAGGACCTTTTTTAATGTATTTATTGACAACCATAACTCCATCTATCAATCATAAATGGTGGATAAACACTTAATGAATTTTACAGAATACAGAATACATATATTAATAAACACTTTAAAAGGTCTTTATATGTGCTTAAGACAACATTATAGTGTGTTATTAACTTTTTAAATTCATTAATGGTTGGGATGCTGCTCAGGTGGATTTAAAACAGTATTACACTTCAAGCACTGCGTCCGATCCTGTTTGGACCTAGTCCCTTTCCTTTATACCTGCACTGCAGCACATTTAACAATGAGATACTACCGCATCAGCAGAGCGCAGAGCAATAACATAATGCACAGCAGACTATAGCAGGCAGGTAAGATTTTTTATTAAAATATTATTTAGGACTTTATTATAGTCAGACTCCTTTCTCAAAGTATTGACTCCTCAGAGAACACAGGTACAGCATGTGGGTTATGTTTTGAATGTGCAGAAAGATTTCAACATGAGCAGAAATCTTGCTGAAACACATACAAGCTATTAAAGTCGAGGAGTTTGTAAATTAATTCAAATGAATTCATGCATCATTGAGGTAAATAGGTGCCACATGCAGAGGTTACTTCCCCAAACAAAAGACACAAAGTAGGAAGGAAGAGTAACGTGGCTCCTGTTCAATAAGGATGCCACAAAACCTTATTTTGATTAGCAAGGAGGAAACATGACGTCAGTCAGTGGTGGAGAAGAAGTACTCAGATCTCACGTTTTTGTTTTTGTCTTTGTCTTTTTTACTTTATTTTTTCATTTGATTTATTGCTTTATTGTTATTTATTCTTTATTATGTGCATTCATTTTGCAAAGTTGTTAATAAGGACCAAAATAGATGATTACTACTACTACTACTAGATCCTTTACCTAAGTAAAAATAATCTTAAAAATGTGTCACATTCTTTCTTAAATACTTTGTTCTTCATACTCCTTAGAAATCTGACCCAGATCTAATGTAACATCTGCTATCTGCAGGCACGAAGACCAGGAAACAAATGACGCGAAGGAGAACCATCTAAAAGCAAGCGTTTTCATGAGAAAGTGCGATCGTAAGTGAAGGTGTAGAGCCTGTCAGTGTCAATGACTGAATTCATTTACTAGAGTGGCACCAAGCATTTGTGTTTTCTTTTTTAGACCACTTGTCCCAATAGTTGTCTAACCTTAAAACTCCTATAATGTGTACTTTAATTAACCACCCATTTCATTATCATAGAACAGTTTAATATCATCTAACCATCTGTCATCAGTTTTCCATGTACTAATGCCTCTTCTATTGTCTTGATGAGGCTTTATATTTTAATTATGCTTTTGTTTTTTTATTCTTGCAAATATAGTATGAAACAAATGCTTTTACGAATGAATATTTTCATTTTATTTACCTTTTACAGTTAATATATTGTTATTATAAGAAAGACATTTTTATTTTTTTCAGGAAGCACTAAAAAGATGATTACTCTGGTTAGTGCCATTCTCCACATTTCCCTGACAGTTGATTACACTTTCACTGCAGTTCACTGACCTTAACCACGGTGTTCGGAACCTTAAAGGGCTATACCAGTGATGTAGTTTTGCACTTTCAAAATGTTGGGGAGACTTGTGAGAGACATATTTCAAGAGAATGTTCAAAGTCAAAGCAGCAGAAGTGAGATATCCTGGCTTTTAACTTCCTATGAGCTCCAAAAACACTGAATCTTATACACTTCTCTTAATGCTATGCCTTGTGACCCCTCACGTCCACGCCACCAGTTGGCAACACAGGATTTCTGTTAAAAAAAATATAGCGTCTTATAAGTTCAAGCTGAGACCCCTGTGTGGTGCCACTCTGATGTCACTTTGGTAAATTGACAAAGCTCCTCTGGGGCCACAGAAGACTCAAGGTTGCAACAACTGTTTTCACAGGATGAGTAGTGCTCAGCATGCTGAGTAAATTGACAACCCTTTAATGTAAGCAGCATCACTTAAAAATGTCACGTCCACGTCTCTCTGTTGTCCTTCAGGAATGCAGATTTATCAATTTGACATTTGAAATATTTTGTTAGATCTGTTTTAGTCAGATCATTTAGTGAACAAAACAACAGTGAAATCAAATGAGGTCCTCATGTTCCCACTTTGGGAATAGATGGGTTTAATTCAGGTCAATTTGGAGAGGGTTTAATAACAGTTTACCCTCGGCTATGGCCCTGTTCAAATCACTACAGCGCAAAGTCATCAGGAGCTGATTACTGTAATGCTGTGTGGTGCTAACAGGGCTGTTCATGTGTTTACAGAGGAACAAGAGTGTCAGACACACACAATTCACAAAAAAAAAAAAGACATGGTGAGCAACTAGATGAAAAGCCAGATAAAAAGTATTCAACCACTCAAGTTTGAACATTTTTCACCCCAAAAGAAACCAGTACCATTCACAGTAGTGCTTTAGGCACCTACATACACACAGGGCCAACTGAATTAACACATCTCAACACAGCAACACTACTAATGGCTCCTGCTCGCATCACAGTTTCCAATTACACTACATATCAGATTAAACGTGATTATTTTGCCATAAGATGTATCATTTCAACTAGGCCAAACTCAGTGCAGACGACAGTTATCTGCAAGAGTCGGTCTATAAACGGTATGTTTCCATCCACCTATTTTTATGCAAATTTTCACTCTGCACATAACAAGAATAAAAGAAGAGAGCAGGCGTGTCAAGGGTGTACATACCATAGTCACAACATCCCCCCCGTTCGAAACCAGACAGAGGCATGTTATGTAACGTATTAAAAAAACAAGAGAAAACAAAGTGATGTGTTAGAGTTACTGGTGCTCGATTAATTATGTAGTCTCTAACATCCTCTTGAATATTTTTTCCCTGTTTTATTTAGCTAAATTTTGGAAATTCAGTTAAAATATGTGCAACAATTAGCATAACTAGTGCGAGTGAGTGGTGGTGGACTGCTGGGATGAGCCTTTCATTAGATGTCTGTGACATTCTTCTTTTCTCAACATGCCTTTCCAATGCCCATTTTTCAGTGAGAAACAAGTGGTGGCCAAATAGCCAACCTACTAAATACCTACAGACTAATGATAATGGACATGTAGCAAAAACTTGCATATAACAGGTAATTAGTCTTGCGCAAAATGTTCTACAAAAAATGTTGGTGTTTGTACCTGTCATAACTGTTGACCCAATACCTTTTGGTATTTATTGTAAAATATCACCCATGTCTCTTTAAAGGTCCCATATCATGCTCATTTCCAGGTTCATACTTGTATTTTGTGTTTCTACTAAAACATATTTACATGCTGTAATGTTCAAAAAAACATTTATTTTCCTCATACTGTCGGCCTGAATTAGCCTGTATTTACCCTCTGTCTTAAACGCTCCGTTTTAGTGCATTTCGACAAAATTGCAACAGAATTGCGTTGCTAGGCAACAGCTTGGGTCCATGTTTACATCCTGTCTGCTGATGTCATTCACATACACTACAACCAGAAATAAACTGGGACACGTTTAGAATGTTTACATTTAAATCTGTGTAAAGGGTCTAAATATTGTATATTTGTGACATCACAAATGGACAGAAATCCTAACTGATTGTTTCAAATGCAGAGTTTCTGAATACGGGCTGTGTGTATTTCTCTGTGGATTGAGTGTTTTGATACTTTCACAGTATTTATATAGGACATGAGTCTGCTTTATAATAAAAAAACGTGAAAATCTCACTTTTTTATAAAATGGGACCTTTAATGTAAATCTTTCATGAGAGTCTCTGAATGACTGCTCTATTAAGGGTTAACACACAATGTCAGAGCTCAAACACAGAGACACTTATTTTTCACTGCCAGGTTAATGGACTGCAATCTATCCCTCAAGTTTGTTTTGAGTGAACCCCGGAGCCTCGGAGCCTGAGCGAGACAAATCACCGAAAGGAAGTAGAGAAATGAAGAGTAATTTTAGCAGCAGGAGGACTCAATCAATGCCACTGTCAGAGACGCAGCTGGTCTTACAACATCATTTGTTGTTAAATTGGGTTTGGGATTTAATTTAAAACCAATAACCCATCATTTGCCTTATTATGTGCATTATGTAATTTTGTCAAATTCACCTGTTTCATCTATTAGGGGTGTTATGTAATGACGCACATATTGCCCATGGAGAAAAATGCGTCCATAATTTCTAGTGTTTGCAATGAAGAGTATTGTTGTGTAAGATTAGTGCCGGCTTGCCAGTTTGAGCAACCCATAATGTGAAAGAGCATGGAAAGTAATATCCCATGAGGCTTTTAAATGTGGGGCATGGCTGCATGTTGCCAGCTGAGAAAGCACATTCCACTAGAACAGCCAGAACTGCAGAGACAACTGGAGAGCATCTGCAAAATGCACATCAGGGCTGTAGTACTCCAGTCTGGTCCCAGGTCTTTATTGTGGACTTGCCTTGGTCTCAGTGGTGTTTTGACTTGTGATTGTCTCAGCCTCATAGGTATTTTGACTCGGACTTGTCTCGGTCAGGGTGTTTTGACTCGGACTTGTCTCGGTCAGGGTGTTTTGACTCGGACTTGTCTCGGTCAGGGTGTTTTGACTCGGATTTGTCTCAGTCAGGGTGTTTTGACTCGGACTTGTCTCAGTCAGGGTTTTGTCTCAGTCAAGGTTTTTTGACTCAGACTTGTCTCGGTCAGGGTGTTTTGACTCGGATTTGTCTCAGTCAGGGTTTTGTCTCAGTCAAGGTGTTTTGACTCGGACTTGTCTAGGTCAGGGTGTTTTGACTCAGACTTGTCTCAGTCAGGGTTTTGTCTCGGTCAAGGTGTTTTGACTTGGACTTCTTGAGTATTCTTGAGTATTCTTGAGTTCTTGAGGATCTTGAGTGTGTTTTGTGGGTGGTATGATTTGTGCTTGTCTCAGCCTCATCAGTATTTTGACTCAGACTTGCCAGAGCTTAAAGTGTCTTTTGATTCAGACTTGTCTCTGTCTCGTGTTTGGTGTGGGTGTTTTGATCAGACTTGTCTCATCCAGAAGGTGACTTGACTATAGGACTTGTCCCTGCCTCGTGGACTCTAACTTGTCTCGGTTTTGTGAGCGGTATGGCTAAGTCTTGTCTCGGTCTTGAGTATCTTTTGACCTGTCTATGTCTCGTGTGAGTTTTTGGAGAAGAACATGAAAGGAATCCAGGAAACTCTGACTACTTTTTTGTGGTGATTTTTGTGGAGTTTTCTGCCCTTAAAGTAGAAAGATTCAAGGGTTTTGAATCTCACTTGTGGGCCATGTAGCTTTGCTTCATGTTTCTACCAGTTCTAAAGGGAAAAGAGGAAGAAGCTGTGAAAGCAGAAGAGACAAGGTTTGTATGATGACCATGGGGAGAAAGTACACTCTCTCATACACACACACACACACACACATGCACACTGCAGATCTATCATGTTTCTCTCCCTCTAACTTTCTCTGATCTCTTTCTCTGACTTTCACTGTGCACGGTTGTGTGACTTTCTCTCTCTCTCATCTCTTACAGTCTATTTCTCTGCGTCTCTCTGTCTGTCTGTCTGTCTGTCTGTCAGTCACACTGTGTGCAGGGCAAGGTCGTCCTGAGCCGAGGTCTCACTTCATGGTGCACCTTAACCTAATGAAGAACTCTGCTGTATCAAGCTGTTGCTGTATTATTCATGGTGACCCCCACCACTGCGCGCGCGCACACACACACACACACACACACACACACACACACACACAATGTTCCATCTGACAGTTCCTCATTAAATTTTGATGAGCGAGCCCATTGGGTACAGAATCCCACAGTAAACCATGTCTGACTTCTTCTTTTCTTTCCTCCTCACCTCCCTAAAGGTGGACCTGACTTTATCATTTTCCTCCTTCTTCTCTCCACCTCATTGCCTTTGCATCTCTTCAACCTTGTCTCTCTTAACATCGTCTCCTGTCACCTCGCATTCCCACTCCTCTCCATCTCGTAGCAGATGATAATATAATGAAAATCAATGCTAAAAAAACTCCACAAAAAATGTCCTTGCTGAATTAGTAATGGAAATCTATAAGCACTGCTTAAGAAATTGCCAGATATAGTATAAGAGCAACCTTCTGAGTGACTGACTCACAGTGCGACTGCAAATTCTATTATTATATTAGCGGTGGAAAAGTTGTTGGAAAAGTCTACAATCTTTATTGTTGCATTTCCAGATTTTCCTACCTGTATATTTACAGCAATGTCTTGTATTATTTTGCCCGGGCTATTAGTAGATCGACTATATCCAGTCATTTTGTAATAATGCATTTTTTTTTTTTTTTGCTCAAAGTCTTTTTATTGGTATTCTGTACAAAATCCAATAAATAATTGTATAAACAAATTATATCCCCCATCCCTATAACAATATTACTGCACCATTAAATAAGCAGAGTTAATTTCATAAACAATTACATTTATACATATAAATGAATTAAATCAGATAGCAACATATATGAAACATATACCAAACAGCAAAAAAAATAAAAGGAATAAAAAAAGGAAAGGACCAAAAAAACAGAAAAAGAAGTAAATTAAAAATAATAATAATAATAAATTAAAAAAATAAAAATAATATAATGCATTTTTAATCTTAATAATTCCAATTATGAAAAACTGAAATAGAATAGAATATACTGGTCAGACACCCAGACCCCCACCAAGATACCAGGGGCTTGATGGGCAGGCGAAGAGGTTAGGAGTAGTAGATAAAGAAGAGAGGGCCACAGGAGGAGATAATGGGCAAAGAGTGTGTGTGACAATATCGTAGGGCATCATGGGACATATAATGATGGGTTTTAAAAGAGGAGTGGAGGACACATGGAGTGTGTTCAAGTTCATTGAAAGTTATTATTACAGATTTCAGCCCTGAAGTCACATTGGCATTGATCGCAAGGTTCTTTTTCCCATTTTGAGATTGGGATGGAATAGTGTGAAGTCTGTTCTGTTAAGAATTATGCATATTTTTGATAAGGGCTCTGCCAGTTTTTCCATTAACTGAGGTTGAGAGAGGCTGCAAGCAGTTTGATTAACCTTGGTGATAATACCAAACTTCTGGATCTAATGTTGGAAGGTGGTAAATTTATTATGATGAAAAGTTGTGCTTCAGGTCATTCCATAAATAAATGTTTTTTTATTTAGAGAGAAGTCAGGATTATTCCCCACATTGGTGTGCGGAGAAATTTTAATTTGCAGCGCTTTCCACACCAAGCTGTCAGAGTTTTTGCAATGGCTATGTCCAGAGACATGGAAGTAGGAGTGCAATAGGATAGAATGTCATAATTAATGTGACATAAGATGGAAAATAAAGCCCACTTGAAACCATTTCAGTAATTTTCCATCACTCTATGAAACTGCAAAAGAATGTCATTCCACATAATACAGAGAAGGGCTTTATCCATTTAACCGCACTGTATTCTGACAGTAATACTACTGTCAGGACTGTGTGCCGCGGTGCTCTCCAAGGTGCTGGATAGATCCCTAGATAGCTCTCACAGTGCATAGCCCTGACAGACTTCCTCCTACATTAGTTCTACATAGACAAATGCACTTTTAATGGAAGTGAAAGTATTTCTTCCAACTTGTGAAAGCTCAATGCACGCTGTGTGCACAGAATCAGAGTTAGCCCTACATAAACAGTGTGTATACACATGACAGCTCATTTCGATCAACGCAGGCAAAATGCATATAGGAGATAACAGACTAGCTGTAACAAAGGTATAAGTGGTAAATGTAGCATAAAGGCTAAAAAATACTAAACAAAAAAAGTTTAGTTATGAAAAGTGTCCAAATGAACACATTTTAACTAATTAATTATTAATTGCCGGCCTTCATTCAGAAGTGGTCTCTCGTTCAAGTAGGCTATGAATGTTTGTACCTTTAAGGGTTTATGATTTGCCTACTGATTTTTGATTTTGCACTGTTTATTAAAGGATTACATTAAAGGTTTCGCGATTGAGTGACATGCCTCTTTGATACGAACCATTTTTTTATTGTCATAATTATAAAGATGCTTTGTTTCTTCTTTCTAGTTTTCTTAATATCTCCATACTTCAGATATTATTAGAAATTAAAGCCATGGGTCGGGCTCATCAGTAGGCCAGTCTAATCAGCCCTGCTGTGTTGGACTGCGCTGTCCACGGTGGGGCACGACAAAATAAGTGATAACGGTGCGAAGGGGTGAAGTAGTCCATGCCCTGTCCCTCTTTCCCCCCTCTACCCCCCCCCCCCCAGAAAATAGCTCCAACGTCCCTGGCTATGTTAAAAAATCTGTGATGTTTCTTCATGGCTGAACTCATAAATGGGAGAGCTAAAATGAGGACGTTTTAGTTGATTGGCCAAAAAAGATTGATGAAACTTTGCTGCCTTTATGCCTCTTTGTACTTTGGATTCTACAAAGTTGTCACTTTAATTTGGGGGTTTTCCAATATTTTGTCTTTGTGTGTGACCAAAGAGCAGAAATGAGAGAGGGAGAGAGACATAGAGAGAGAGACATAGAGAGAGAGGAGAACAGACAATGCGGATGGATCCTTTTTGCCTCTTTTCCTCTCTGGAGAGAAAATCAGCCAGCAAACAGCCAAACTAGCAGTACTAAAAATCATGTGTGTCTTGCTAAGGGTCGCCAGATGGTTGTGGGAAAAAAAAATAAAATAACATATTTTAGACTGAGGAATGTTTCGGAATTTGATGAGAACGCATCACAAATTCACAGTGCCTGCAGCATATTTGACAATGATTAAGTGCTAGCTGTTCAAACTACATAAAACTTGGAAGTTGCAAATACCAACCTAATTATACTGGAGTGGGGGGGGGGGACTCAAAAAAGTTGAGAAGCACTCTGCTTTAAACAGAGACAAGGTTCCTAAGTTGTTGCTTTGAACACTGCTACCTCTCTCTTGGATAAGAAAAGACACTCCGTGACAAGCTGTGATGAATGAGTGTTGTATAGTAGAGCAACGCCTTGTGTGTTGTATGCATTTAATTACGCTCTACAGGAACTGGGTTATATTTGGAGTGCTGGTCATTAACATAGTGGCATCAAAGGATCTGTAGATGCAGATGTTCAAAGTGTAGACGCAGTCAGCCGTATGAAAAATTGCTTCGGTGTGTAATTGGATTAGATACTTTTCTCCCCATACGTGGCCGACCCAGGTTGATTTAGCACAAGTAGATTTTTGCACAACACAACAACACAACAATTCAGTGGTATTCTGTAGAAAAAAAAGGTGCACATACACTATCTGATAAAGTAATTATAAATGAGATATTTGTTGTAAAAGCCACAACCCTTTGCTTTGCAGAGCAGAGAGACAAATGGTTTCTTCTCCTGGAGTATTAAATACAAATAAAAAAACACATATAAATGACAAATTGTTTCCAAAGCTGACAGGATGTAAGTAATTATCTGGATGAGCCACCTTTAAAGCCCCAGTCTGAGTCTATTTGCATATTCTACAATACTATCAGTCATAAAATGAAGTTTGGGTATGGATGAAACACAGCATAATATCATGGATTGGAGCTTTAAAGTATAGGCCTCTTCACATTATTAGCATATTACGATCAACAAGTTTAATTATTTTTTATATTTATTTAGGAGTTTGATTTTAAGTTTCAAGAAAATACTGGACTGGTCTGTAAAGTATAAAGCCCTGCAACTGGTTCTTATGTGCTGCAATGTTTATTACAAATTACAATACCAGAGTTGGATTGGAGTACAGACCCTGATATATTCTAGTGGAGAGATGATCAAAAATGCTTTTATTTCATTTTATCTGGAAAGGTTGAAAAAGATAGGACTTTCTAATTAGCGTTTTCTTCGCTCTCTATGTGTTAAACGTAATTTATTAATTTTGCTCGAGACGATGGTGTGAAAATGAGATTATGACAGTTATGACTCGTTGACAGATTTTTTTTCTCTTTTTTTCTTTTGCAGTGCATGAACTGGGCAAATATGCTCAGCCTGCAATAATAATGAACTTCATGATAATCACCATTATCATGTAATGTTTGTTTTAACGGTGGTGGTGGTGGTGGTGGAGCAAAGGCCATGGGTAGCCCGGTTCAAGACCTCTGATTTACTTTCCATATCTCTGATTTGTTCAGTACTTCAAACAGATCTAGTTTTGTGTTAATACATACTGTAGTCTTTTATCCTAGTTGGAGAAACAATCACAGTTTTGTAAATGACTGTAGATCATCTTCCTGTGCCAGCGAAAGAAAAATTGCTACAAAAAATGGTGACAAGTGTGGATGAGATTGAAGTAGCTGTACACGTTGTTGTAAATTGATTTACAGAAAAAAAAAAAAAAAAAAAAAACTCTAGATATTTCTTCAAGCAACATGAAAATCTGCTCCTAGCAACCACTACTGCAAGTACAGATTGGTTGGGGCAAAGTAAACCACAAAAACCACCGCAACAAACAGTTGGAACACAAGTCAGACTGAATAACAAAGTAATAAAGTATGGCAATTCAATCTTATCAAAAGGCCACTGAGTTATTGAAATCAATAGGGGTTGATGCTTTGGCACCTACTCATATAGAGATATAAGAGATGAGTATTTGAATTTTAACAGCAGTAGGCAAGATTGGAGCAATGATTGATGATGATGCCAATGATTAAAAAAGTTATTTTTATAAAACGGTCACTAGATCCTGACAGAAGTGCATGAGACAGGTAATCTGAAAAAAAAAAAACACGTGTCTCTGTGTCCTCCGGTGCTCCTAACGGCATCTGCAGGATTTCACAGACCGGAGGAAAACCATCAGTCAGAGCTGATCTGGAGTCTGCCGTCCAGCTGCCGTCTATGAGAGCCACGAGTCAATCACTCGTGAACTCCGACCAAAACGGTCAAACTAGGCAGCGCTGATCAAATATGAATCAATATTCTGTTACTGTAATGCCTTTCATTTCTCTCCTCAAATGTTTATGCTGCCCAAGGCTACCTGGCCCGGGTGTTGCTATTTGACAACAATCAAATCTGAGCAACTGAACAATTCTCAAACTTGATTTTTTTGCATCTGAATTTGTGAACCTTGCAAAAAAGAAATCCAAATTCAGCTTTTGAAATTGCAAATCAAGAAATGTCATATTCTAATTTCAAAGAGGTAAACTCAGAACCAAATAAATTCAGATACATGGTTTTCAAAGTAAAATATATCAATGCTATGAATTCTGTGGTGTTTAAATTTCCGTATTAAGTATTCAGTGGCTGTTAAAATTCAAATACTTATGTATCTCATTTGCTTATATATCATAAGATGTTATCACAGAGCACTATGGGTTCTATTCTTAGCTCTTCCTCAACTCTTTTCTAATGGTGGATTAAGACAACAGCCACAAGGGCTTAGCCAATGTACAACAGGCAAGTGTTGAATGAAGAATTTTCACTTCTAACATTTGTACAAAGGCTCGTTTCCAAACACAAACAAAGTCGTAAATTCAAAGAATCCTTTTTTCTTGTCTTAGTTGAATGGCTTGTTTTCTGGTTTTGGTTACAGGCCGGCTGCAGGGACAAGCAGAGTCAAAACCTTGTTGTTGAAACCAAAGACAGCCCTGATATATATGGCTTCAGAAGGACACAGTGTGCATTTCCTTTTTCTGCTACCTGTCAGCTGAATTAGTACCTCAGGTCAAAAACACAGAGCAACTGAAAGCCAAACAAATGAAGAAAGGAAAAAAAAAAGATGAAAGGTAAAGAAAATGAGAAACAACAATCATAGCAAAGCCAGAAAGCCACTTTTCAAAATGAAAAACAAACATCCCCTCCATCATCACCTGCTGATAAATTGGAACATTATTGTAATCACTGACCCATAAAGGCTTATTATGATCAGTCTGGAACAGTGATCAGGACAAATAATGAGAAATGTATTTACCTGTCTCAACACTTCCCTTTGCTCTAAATCAAGCAAGGCGAGAGGCAAATTAGTTTGAATAGAGTGTGGATTTGATTGTTCCAAATGTTTATTGTGGACAGTCTTGTTTGCGTGATAGGAAAAAATGAGAGACAACACGACGCACAAATAATTTGCAGAGCCAATATCCAGTGATTTTACTCACTAATCATGAAAGTGTTGTTAAAGTTTTGATCCTGTTAATGGCTTGTCATACAGTCATCAACACTTTTTATAGGACTATCTAAAGCATGTTGATATAGTTGATCATATTGATCAAATTTGGTCCCGCCTCCCCGGCTCAAGACGCCAGAAGCCACTCCTCCTGACCGCTGTTAGGGTTAGGGTGCTCGCCAGCGGGTGAAAGCCAATCCCAGATTCACTCTTGTTTTGGACCAAGCTTTGTCCAAATTGGCATTTCACCTTGCTATATTTGTTTTTTTTTGGTGCAGTGCCATTTCCGTAGCTTCCTTTTGGATTCATGCTTACAAAACTGGAGAACTAACTAATAACTAAAGCTTTAAAAAATGTATTGTAATACATTTGGAAAAAAAAGTTTGGAAATTTGTGTTTCCACCAAACAACTCAAAACAAGAGTCAATACCAACAGGAGAATACACTGTTTAGCATTGGCAGAGAATTTTGGCAAATCTTTCTTGGGCGCTCCCCACATAATCAGCTGTGCTGCTCATCCTACAAATGCATGATCCTTACAAGTTGGACATCATTGTGAAGGTCAATAAACAGGCTTTCCAATGATGTAAAATACAATGCCAATTAGCATTTTAACAACAGAGAAATAATCCACCAAACACAAATTTCCAAACTTTTTTTTTCCAAGTTTATGTCTAATATGGTCTCAATTACTATGCTCCTTACAGATGGAATGAGTTACAAAAACATGACATTTCTCATCCTTTTAAACATCATAATCAAGCACTTTGAATGCTTCACTTGTAATTATTTTCTTTAACGTGAAATTAAAAGTCTGTTGTGTATGTAAATGATATGCTTGTCTGTGCTTACATGGTTTATTCTGCAGGTATCTCCTGAAAAAGAGACTCTCAGGACTATCTATATAGAGGATTAAACAAACACTCACATATCATGCCAATTATTAATTAACATTACAGGGATCAACTCTGTGAAGCCGTCACAAAGTCCTCCACCTTATTTGAAGCGTTGCTCTAGTTCAAAGTGTGCCGTAACACAATTTCAACCCCAGCCTGTACCGTGCTATGTGACACCTCCAGTGATGTAAACACGGTGTAATCTGGTGAGGCAGGGACACCACCTTTCCCCACTCCCACAGCACATGTCCTCCTCTCCCCGCTGTGCAGGCTGACAGATCCAATGCCGGTGGAAATGGGACGCTCTCTGATCACAGCAGCCCGAGCTAACGGAGCACCGTGTAATGTAACCATGACGACCAGGGTTAGGGGAGGGTATGGAGCTTCCAGGGGTTGGGCAAGAGTGCATTGGCTGAGATTGGAAGTGAAAGGAGGTGGTGATAGTGTCAGGTGTGCTGTAGCTCAGCTTTGCATCGGCTGGCACCAAACCAAGCGCATGCATGTTCTGCAGTAAACACAGATGCACTTATCATTTCATTGACCATCCAATTGATGTTGAGCATTGCCCTTTAGCAGAGCTATTGACATCTATAACATTTTGACTTGTCATAGATGGAAAAGCACAAGTGTTACTAATATCATGTTTTATTGAAGTGTCCCAGTAAGCCATGGCAGTGTAAAGTAACATTTACTACAACACTGTCCTGCAAACATTAACAGAATAAAAGCGTTGTGTTAACAAATGAAGGAATTCTGTCCACAAAAAAAAAAAAGCTACAGAGCTTTTATTCTGAAACGGAAGCAGGAAGTGTGGATTTAAAAATAAATCTTTATATGTCTGTGACATATTCTACAGATACAGACATTAAAACTGTAGTAATGTTGCTGGTATGATGTCAATATACGGTCAAACGATCATTTTCACTGTCTGTTGTTTCTGTGAATGCATGCGGCTCGCGCTAAAAATAGGCGAGACCTCAAATCTCTAGAAGAGACGCAGCTGACACGCAGTTGAGCTGCACCTGAGCCGCGCTGCTCACGCGGGGACGGTCTGACCTGTTGACATGGGCGCCGAAATAAAACACAACAGGTTCCGCGACACACATGCGAGCTGCTCACGCGGGAGGTCTGGCCCGGCCGTAACAGTGAGCCAGCATGAGTATAGGACCCTGAAACTGAAGCAACTAAATGGAACTCAAAGGCTTATGGATGAAGTAAATCAAAGCAAAAGTTCAGACCTCAAATTTGCAATAAAACAGTCAGGAGGTCTTAGCGACTGCTGTGATGGTTGCTGCTCTCATCCTACCTCAGCTTGCCAAAATAGTGATTTCTTTGGCTCAAGGGACTGTTGAAGATTGTAAAAAGCAGTAAACAAAAACCCCAGGCTTCCAAACATTGCTCTCTCAGAGGGGCAGCTTAATGTTTTTCTAGGGGCAAACATTGAGGAATGCCCTTATAAGTGCTGGATCAGTCTCCCCAAGAACCTGCGATGTGCCCAGTCACACATTTCTTTTAAGGTTGGTCATGAAAAAAATACTTTTGCTGTTGCCTTTCAATAATATGCAATTCATTGTAATAGAATATTCTAGATCTTCCTGGTTGTGAATGACAATTATCGTTATTATGGTTGCTCTTATTAGTTTCTTCTCTCTCTTATTTCTCATTCTATCTCTCTATTTTCTTCTTGATCTTCATGTAAAACACATTGTTTTTTTTCCTTTGGATATTAAATGTGCTATATACTGTAAATAAAACTTGCCTGGCCATGGTCAAAGCCAAAATTAGGCTACCCACAGCTTCTGATTTATGTATTGCTTCCATACACATACACTTTTTCTTATGATTCTGTCCCTCCCCCAATATCTATAAAGCACGGAGCTGCTCTCTAAGCTCAGACCACATCACAGTAACCAATGGCTGATTTGATTTCATTTAGCTGTTCTCAACGGACTTGGTGACATTTTCTACAACTGACGCTGTCCTGACCTTTTCCTGGTTCAGGGGGGTAACAGGAGGAGGAGGAAGAGGAGGAGCACTCTCCCCATAGAGAAGGTCCCAGTAGAAAGTAGGAGTAGTGAGTATGTAGATGGGATGGTGGTGGAGGTGTTGAGAGGGGGGGGGGGGGGGGGTTGGAGGTGACCCTACTCCAATGTCTGAGCTTGCTTGGTTAAAGCTACTACGAGAAACTTTAATTTTGTGTTTTTTTTTGCGGTCCCTGTGGACAAAAGCGGCAGTGTTTCCGAGCACCAGACTCCCTTTAGAAAACCTCTCATTTTACTGCAGCAGGGTCTTGACATTCTGCCCCACGCGGTCCTGGTTCTGGTTCTCCCGTGCCTCCCTCCTGGCCGAATGAGGCGGCGCTGCGGGAAGCGAAGCCAGATCTGCACGATTTGGTCGGATTTCTTGCAGAATCCAATCCAGTGGCACCGATGACAAGCATTAAGAATGACTATATAGAAATAGCCAATCTTATCGCTGGTGGTCTTGTTTACTTATGTAGGTCATATAGAGGCATCAGTATTAAACTGAGACTGTTTCATAGTTAAAAGCTCCTCACAGTAACTTTAAGGTAAGAATGGCGGAAGGTAGAGTGTGTTTTAAGTTCATGGAAGTTAATTGTAATCTTTTTGGTCGCTTAAAAATAACTCCACCCTCTCGTGTCAATTCTGGTTGCAAAAAACCAAGATGGTGACAGACAAAATGCCAAACATGAGGCTTCAAAACCGTAGTCCATAAACCAATTAGTAACGTCACAGTGACTACGTCAACTTCTTATATACAGTCTATGATTGTGATGTAGTTTGATGGTGTACAGCTATAAAGCAGTACTCTATACTGTTATGGTGCACATCTGCAGAAGAGTAATGTAGTTAGATAATATGCTGCTGTTCTTATATAACTTTGTGGGGGTCACGTATGTGCAGGAACTTTTGGTTGGTCGGCACTGAATCAGCGCTGAACGTCCTGGACTCTGCTCGCAGACAGACTTCCCAATTAAGTCTTCCTCCTCGTCGCCTGGGGAGAGCCAGACTTCTCTGAGTAGCAGATCTCCGCTTGAATTCATTGTGGACCTTAGCGAGGCGTTCGCTCAGGCAGTGGAAGGGTGAAGGATGATAGGGTGGGGGTGTAGAGAGAGGGAGGTTTGATATTGGCGCAGGAGGCTGTCTGTTCGCTAATAAAACTCCAGCGGGCCACCGTCCTGCCAAGGCCCCGGCAATTAAGGCTGTGACCCGGAGTGTGGACCAAGCCCACCATGAATTCTGTCCCGTCAATTTGCAGTGATGTTTGGATCATTGCACACACCGCAGGTCACGTATCACAAGTTGGCAATTAAGGAGCGGAGAGAGAAAAAGCACTGCGAAAACATAACAGGCTTGGCAAGGGATTTTTGTTTTTTTTCATCCCAGCTTAATAAGCTCATTACAGTATATTTTTAACCAAATCATCCAACTGCTCTGGCAGATCATTTAGCTAACTTCAGTTTTTTTCATCGTACTGTGTTTATAGACATTTGGTTGGGAAAAAAAAATGTCTATGATTTAAGTTTCACATTTGATTTCTTTAAAAACATAATGTTGACATAATGTTGTATCTAAATAATGTATCAGAGTTAGAACATTTTCTGAATTACACTGAATAAAGTATTACGTTATGCAGTATGTAATTATGTGCTTTAAAGTATCTAATTAAATGTAATGTAATCAAATAATCAAGTACAACAACAGGGGTGGATAAAAATAAATATAAAAAAAACAGCACCATCACTAAGATTAGACAGGGACTAGGGGGGGGGTAATAATACACAAGAAGACCATTGAGTTTAATGGTAATGTTAATAATATAGTGTATTCGTAAAGTTATTACAGACCTTATGACCTTATGAAACCTCCAGAAACTACACACCCAACACATAACAGCTAGGACAACATAACACAGTCGTCTACTCAGCCTGTGAAAAACTGTTTCCATCAACATACACAGATTGTTTTAGTCCTGGCAGCCGGAGAACGACTGAGGACAACACAATACATTACTGCACTGTACAATTACTTCATTGTTCACTCACTCACTATTCCCTATGTAATAGACACTCAATAGTTTACCCACAGACTCAGCACGGTTCAATACTGACAGGTGTAATGTCACGACTGTAGTTCAGTCAGTTAATTTACCTGGAATAGATCGTTTGCGTGCGTAGAATATGTACAGCAATGATTATGTGGTGTCGAGGCTCTGAGCTTGTCGAGAACGGCAAAGCAGGGTGTGGGAAGTGACAATGTTATATGCTGACAGCAGCTTCATTTTTCTATTTATCTATGAAATAGAGCTCGACAGTGAGGTTCCAGAGGTGAAAATACAAGAATTTGATTATTAGCCACAATGCCGTAGCCATCCAAAGTAGACTTACCACAAGCTATGAGATTGTGAAACAATGTCATATACTCCTGTAAAAGCCACAAGTCTGTATGACATCAACCTTGTTTTCACAAAAAACATGTTTTATTTGCGATGTCAAAGGTACTACACTACCCACAATCCTAAAGTGTTACAGCGACATGTCTGATTGGTGGAGCTCACTGTTACTATGGAAATGTTTACCTCACCCGTCAACATCTAGTGAGGGTCTACGTGCTCGTATGTACCGCTCCATGATCTGCTCCCGGATTTCAAACCGGGCCAACATGGCGACTGGTTTGGAAACTTTCTCTTATATTACGAAAATTCTTCACCGAAATATGTTTCTGAAAACATTTGAGGCGAGAGATAAGGCATGCAGTAATTTGTCTTCATTTTAGATTAAAAACGGTTTGTTTCCTTCACTCAACTAACAGTGCTAACAGTGTTAATTGTGCGAACGACAGCGAAAGTGCTGACAGAAATAACAGTGTTATTAACGCTTCTCTCGACGACAGGTAAACTTGATTAGATTTTATAAGCCTAGTTGTTTAGGTTTGAAAGGGTCGATTGCATTCTGACTGCAAACAAACCGCTCCAGAGTTCAAGTGTAGGTAAGACCACCCTCTTGGCCATCTTGTCCCGCTCTGAGTGTGATTGATGTGTTTATATATGCCCAAATAAACCGAACCTGGGGGGGTGAAACACTCCAGGTTTCAAAACAACTGGTGTTGAGTACACCAAGATCAGTCTTTAAAGGTGACACCACTGGATTGGATTTTGACGAAAATCGGGGGGAATGATGCAACTCGCCGTTGCATTGTCACATTTGATGTACCACACAGGAGCGTTATCGGTCAGAATGAGGTGACATATGTGACACTGATTGGTATGCTGCATGTTGAAATGTGTTGTGATGAGGGAAAAGAGGAATTGCTTTTTGCCTGTAACCGCAATCCCCCTCCCTGCCTGTGTCTCTGCTCTGTCACTGACTGCTCTGCCCCTTGGGCTTCACAGTTTTCACTGTGTTTCTCTCAATCTCCCACATATTGTCTCTTTCCCTGACAAATCGAATACAACAGAGCCTCCCACAGCGATGGAACTTCAGTAATGACAGAAGTCTGATGGGAGCTGGGAGATCTTCTGTTCTCAGTATTGCTCAGCTTTTATTTATCATTATTGGTAACAGCGGGAGGCCGGTCCTTGCGGAGAACCATTAACTCTACAGATAATATAAAATCCCCATCAATCTTATAATGAATTCCCACTGATTCGGGTGCATATTACAAAAACAATGGTAAAAATGTATCAATAATCACTCCAAAATACCACATTAAGACACTAAGACCTTGAGCAACACACAGAAAAAGCAACTTTAGACTCTGCATTTTTCTGCAATTGAATAGCGTGCACTTCTGTTCTGAAAATTGCTCAGAAACCCCCTTATCATCAATACACCTAGGAAAGCCATCCATCCTCTTAATGCCCTAGGTCTCTAGTTTGTGACTGTAAAGTTTTATCAGGCTGTGATTATCCTAGAGAATCACCACAGGTCATTTTATAAAGTGTCGTTAAGATAAAAAATAATATCTCACTATATGAAATGGCTACAATGGGGACTAACATCATCACACATGAATAGAGTTGGGCTCATTGGATCCACAAGAGTCTCATCTTAACAGTGATACTCAATTTATGCAATTCCAAGACTGTTCAGGGACCCCAGTATGCAGAAATATTCAAAAATACCACTTTAAAAGAACACATTTAAACTGAATGTTAATAACTGCATGTTTTTTTGCCCAAAACTGCATGGGATTAGTATAAAGTGGACATGTCTGCACAGACGGGGGTCTTTGAACCCATTCTCATGGGATAAAATAACACAAACAAATACATAAAAAAAGAAAGAAAAAGCAAAGACATGGTATATAAACATGTCTGGTGCTGCACAGTATAAGCCCAGATCACTCCATGCTGAAAAGAAGAGTAGAATTGTCTGCATTTAATGTAAGAGGAGGAATAAAGAGTTGAAGAGGTGCATTTTCCTGTCAGTGTAGAACCCAACAGGAGAATCTACTTTTACACTTGATTAGAATCTTGAAGCTGGATGAAAAGTCTAAAAGAAAGTGCCTGAGCTTAACACCTGTTGGCCAGCTTAGCATTTCCTCTACTGTCTTATGCATGAGAGGGAGAGAAAATGACTCCTGACCCTTTAAGAGAACTTCTGAAGCATCACAGGTAGCTCTCTAAAACTGATGGAGCTAGTCTTCCATGGAGTTTCCTTCCTATTGCATACTTTTTGCAGAGGTTGTGCCTTCACAAACATCCCTGCAGCCATCCCTCCAGTCACAAACTGACAGGAAACACACAGCTTTCAAACCATGTGGCAGCTCCCTCCCACCAGGCCTTTAGTTGTTAGAAGAAGGTGCCATTTGTTTTCCATCCATCACAAATATTGCACAACCCATTTGTCTTCATCTGCCTCTAACAGAATTTATTTCTCATTTAAGGATTTTTAAATGCTTGAAAAGCTTTTTCTTGGAGGCTGGACAAGCTGTCTGGGAGTCTGTTGTAGGAAGCGCTGCAGCATGCAACCTGTCAAGGATTTTGTTGGTATGTCAACAGAGCTGCCATCGGCACTGTAGTGGAAGCTTATAGTGTCTTCCTGTCTCACTGCCAGCGTACACAAGTTCCATCTCTATTTACTAACTTCTCTCAAGAGTCAGTGTGAAAGCTGGCTGTGGGAACAGACACCGCTGCCAACAGAGACGTGTGACACCGAGCCAAATGAAACCACACATTCAGAAAATACATCGCTCAGCAGAAGGTTGAGGAGAGGAGATGTGTGTTTTCCCCATCAAAACACAAACAGTGTTCAGAATTCAGTGTGAACTCACATTTTACTGCTAAAGCAAAATGAGCGGGTCATGATAACCCCGCCAAATGACCAGAAACATTTTCAGCTCACTGCTCTGTCAAGCCGCCCACACATGATCAGCTCTTCGCTGGCTGCGCTATTGTTTTCCTATTGGGAGAGCAATGCTGCCCGACTAGGCGGAAGCGCTCCCCTTGGCATGGCGCACCGCTCGGAACTGAAAGTTCTAATAATTTAAACTTTGACCTCAGTTGCCGCTGACCTTTCAAAGGTCACTGAGATAACAGCAACTGTTGTTGTTGCCTAGAAACAGTGAGTGCTGTTCCTTTTTAGTGACAAGTGAATAAAAAAAAAGAACAAGACGAGAAATAAATCCTGTTAGTGTTCCACAAATGTCAACGGTGTCTTTTCCCTCAACATTAAGAAAGTTGTCAGTCACCGGCTGCCATGTGATCCGCCTCTGCAAGGCTCTGCACCCTACTGTACCTCACGGAGAGCAGATTTCTTATCATGTGAAGGCAGCTTCAGACTGCCGATAAAGAAACATTAAAGTGTTCTCTGCTGCTGTGAGGCACAAAGGATAAAAGATGCTATAAAAGGCCGGACACACGCCGCATCTAAAAACGTGTGGAAAACAGCAGCCGTGCCGCTTTTTGATCCTTTTATCCAAGGTGCTTGGGAGGTTGCGCTCCTGTTGCGCCTGCCGTTACTAAGCAACCAAAACCTGCGCACTGTAATGATGATAGTGAAGTTGCGGTAGTTTAGCCAGAAGCCAAGTAAAATAGTCGATAGTAGATGTAAAGCTCTGGGTAGAGGATCCATTTCTCCTCCATATATTTACCGTAGACAGATATTTACAGAAGAAAGAAAAGATATCTGCAGGCTGTGACTGGTTGTTCCTCGTTACATGACATGCTGCGTTCCAAAAGTTGAACTGTGTTCATTTCAGGGCACAGCTGTTGTGCCCCGATGCCATCACTCCCGCTGCCGCACGTCTACATTGACAACAATGCGCAGTAAAAAGAAACACAATCCGAGATTTCTCTTTGACACTGTTGCCAAATTTATTCAAAAACTCTGATTTTACATTTTTCCTGCAGAAAAATAAATATTAGATACAAAATGAGTTACTAAAATCTGCAGTGCAATATTCACCTGTTGAATCCCAGTTAATCTCTGCCCTTAAAAAATTGAGCCCGTCTCTCTAAACTAGTGTTCGCTTCTAAACCAACCAACCTGCCTCCTCGACCCCCTAACAGCTAAACCTTTTAAAGATATCTGGGACCTATATCTAACAATGCTGAGTATTGTTAACTTGTCTCTTGTCTCTTGGCTGGGATTGTCCCAACTAGCTTTAAGACTGCTGCCTGTGGTTAAACATCTGCTTAAACCTGCCGGTCTGTAACCTTTCATTCTTTTCAAAAGTACTGGAGAGCAGTGTCTCATCAACTTTCAGCACATAATCCCTTTTTTTTTTGTACAGTCATTTCCATCAACAGTTTTATAGTGTGAATCAAGTGTTGATTATGAAATGATGACTGTATGTAATCGTTGTTTTTTGAGTCCAAAAATGTCCACGACTCCAGAATTTTTGCTTTCTCCTCGGAGCTGCCACAATAAATGAATGTACAGTACGATATAAGCCTTCAATGGTAGTGGATGATGAGGTGTGTTTGTTTGTTTGTTTGAAAAATCTGTAGCGCATCCCTCTAATTCCAGGCTGCAGATACACACATGTCCTTTCTGCCTTCAGATGGTGATAGGGATTTTGTCAGCTGACAGGACTGGCACTCCTGAATGCATCGGAGGCTAGGACAGTCCTAATAATCCTTGTGAGATCTATGAGATCTGTGCGACTGACTGATACTCAACTTCAGCCATAAATGGGTCTGTGGGGGCGGAGGTACAAGTTTGTTTTTTAGACCAACATTATACTGCATCACTCCTCTGGTTGTATAATTGAAGCTTCCTGGCCATTTTGGCACAGATGATGTCACAGCTTGCAACTTGTATGTATAATAAGACCTGGGTAATGCGCCGCCGCTCAGCCTTGTTTCCAGTTTTTTTCCAGTGGCCATTTGCGATTGCAGCGATAAGAAAGCCCCATAAACCATCATTGTAAAAGACGTCTGTAAAACTAGTGACCTCAAACTGCAAACAAGGTCGTTTATGACTCTTTCTGTTACAACTTTTTGAACCATGGAGATTTTGAATTTGTAAAATTTTCCTTCAGCCTAGAAAATTGGTTTCAAGGTCTGTGACGTCATCACAATGTAAAGTCTATGGGTTAGGAACTTGCGGGCCAGCAAGAGAACCACTACTGTGTATATTCAGTGGGCCACATACCCTGGAAGTAAACCCAGAAGCCAAAAAACCTTTTTGCCATATGCGCCATGCAGATGAGCAATTCTACCTCCCAAGGTTGCCGACATAGATCTGTGCAGGGATAAAAACAGGCCCTAAAACTAAAAGCCCGACAGTGAAATTCTCATATTCTTGAAACCATTAAAAGAAATCTAATGGTCACCTCCAAAAAGACATAAAATAATGTTACTCCAGTGCATAGAAACTTGATTTTATTAGTTAATATTTACTGATTAGTGCATGGAATCACTTGCATCTAAATTACAAATTGAATGAATAATCATTAGACTTTAATATCCTTATACTATACAGTAATGATATCACATTTTCCATACCAGGCATGTGTGAGGATGCAGGTGTTTCTAACACTACTGTACTGCAGCCCTCCAGGAGCTCAAGGCTGCATTGCCTAAATCAGATCAAACCAATATTGTCCTGGATGTGAGACATGTCCTCTGCCTCCCAGCCAACAAAAGAAGCAGACCTGTGTGCCCTGTAGTCTATTCACCGAAGACAAAGGAGAAGTGAGACCTCATTCTGTCTGTCTAAAACTCCGGTCAGTCAGGTCAGAGAGGCAGCGAGCCACTGGAAAAATCTCTGTGTCCATTGCTGTTGGTTGTGTGAATGATACTGTGAAAGTACAATTTGTCAGTGTATTCCCATTTGTTGGTGACTGTGTGGTTGCATTCACAGGCGCAGTTTGCGTTGGTTCAGGGATGGGGAGGAAGGGGTCGGGGAGGGGGGCACTGAACCCCCAAGAAATACATCTTATATTTTTTAACGCAGAACTGATAATTTATTGTAATGATGAATAATATCGACCTTAATGTGTCTTCTTATTGACATAATAAGAAGCCAACAAGATAAGATAGAATTGTGGTATTTTTATTTACTTATAACATGGGAAGCTCTCTGTCCACACTGAATTCGTTAAATATGCACTTCTGTTACGCCATGTAATCAAACCACGTACCTATCAGCTGTGCGGTCAAGATCAGACTAGAGACGTAGCCACTATAAAGATGGGTGAGTAGTACTTGCTATCTTCTGACGTTTTTGTTTTTTAAACAGAAAGCACAGGTTTTATACTGCGACATTTACTGAAAATGACATACAACACATCTACCTCAAACCAGCTGTCACCTTATTTAGGTGAACAGTATAATGATGAGGGATTAGTCTTTGAAAATGTAGGTACTGTATTCACATGCCAAAAGAAAAAAAAGTAATAAATGAACAAATTAAAATGTACAAAATTTGCCAAATTTGAAAATGGAACTCACTGTCTGGAAAAATAAAATTATACAAGTATGAAAACATAATGTACAGGATTTACAGGTCCATAATTTCAGAATAATTTTCAAGAAGTTTCCTAGAAAGACATACTGTGTGTGATTTTGTACTATTCATTCATTCATCCATTATCCATAACCCCTTATCCTATTCAGGGTTGCAGGGTGTGGGGGAGGGGTGGCTGGAGCCAATCCCAGCTGACATTGGGCGACGGCGGGCTACACCCTGGACAGGTTGCTTATATGTGTCGAGAGCTCATGCATTATCACAAAATGTAAATGTATTTTGACCGTTTTTACAGCAAGTGATATATGCAACGGGTAATTGGAAATAAATCGTTTTCATAAACGCAAAAAAAATTAAAAGCAAATTCATACTGACCATCAGGAGACGGTTGGGACTAAGGCCATGCAAAGCACTGCAAGACTTGTACCATCCAATAAAACTCCAACAGCACCAACACTAACTCTAACTATCAAACATTTTCTTTCACATAAAGATATTTATGTTGTGTAAAGAGAGGCGGTGTCATGGTCGAGAGCTCGGAGCAGACTGCTGGAACAAAAGAGAACTGAATATACAGACGATTCAATCAGTGGAGACGATGAGGACACAAAACATTTTTCTCGAGCTTCATGAAAATCTTGTTTGGCTCTATACCAGGTTTGGACTGAGGCCGATGCGAGGAGGATTCAGCTGAGACAGACTGATTGAGTTATTTATTGCAGGACTGCTCAATACTAAAGTGATTGTTTAAAAGAAGCTCTAATCAGATTCCACAGAAGTATTTGTGAATATTTTAACATTAATATTAAGAGATTATATTTTCTGTCTGCTCTTTTGTCTGTTGACAGTATGTCCCAAAACAATGAAATTTGATGCAAAATTTGGCCAAGGAGTTTTAGGTGTAGATCCAATTTTTAACAGTTCACAGCTCTTCTCTGGGAAAAGCATTCTGGGAAATGTATGAAGTAAATTAGACCTAAATTAACCAGTAACACATAAAATATCACAGACAGATGATATGTAACAATAAGACGGTTTCTAACAGTGGATAATATTTCACTAAATATACTGAATATATTTACAAAATATCAGCAGCAGATGGAATTTGAATTCTTTATTGATCAAAAGGTCAACTCTCTTTTTTTTCATATGAAAACTGAAGCACTGTTTGTTTCTAAGGTTAGAATGAAAGCTAACAGCCCTGACACGTAGAGGAATAGTTTGCTACACATGTACTGGCTTCACACACTCGCAGTCAATGCAGAGTCACACTAACCTGCACTAAGCATAAAGCAGGAATGATGTTACTTACTAAAAATAGTAGGGACTGAATCTCTTTCATTATGTTACTGGTGAAATTTTTAGGGGTTAAACTTAAAAAAGGAAATGGAACATATTCTGGAATACATCTATACAACAGTGACAACACGGATCAAGCATATTATACATTGTGGGAGGCAAGTGATATGCTTTTTAATTAAACATGCTGTCTATCTGCTCTGTAAATTAATCCTGACTTTAAAAAAAACAACTTTATTGAATTATTTAAGTTATTGATTTTATACATTTAACACATAGACATACATAACTGAACCTTCATCCAAATTGAACAGGCATTATGGCTGTGTATAAAATAATAATAAATAAATAAATGAATGAATAAATTAATAAAGAAATAAAGAAGTAAAGAAATAAAGAATACAGTCATAAACATAAAACAGAGAAGCACACATTCCTCACAATCAGTTATTTTCACCGTATCGTCACACTCTAGTGCCTGTTCACCATTTTTAACAAATTACAAAAACGCTTCCCAGATGTCATAAAACCCAGAGGCTTTCTTCTGAACTATATATGTGAGCTTCTTAAGAGCCAAACTTGATGTTAAATTATTCAACCATCAGAAATTATTTGATTTAAATTTCACAGGGAAAAATCGGTGTGAAAGGAGCTTTCTAAAGTTTCTCAGTCAAAAATCAACAATCCAACAAGTTTTTTTTTTTATGACATAGAGATTTTTTCAGGCTTAGATGATTAAACTCAGCTAGAAACCCTGAGGGATCGCTTTGGAACGTATGAAACATTTAGAAAACTATTGACTGCAGCTGCTGCAGTATTGTCTCTGCAGATTGTCTGCACATAAACCAAAAAAAAGTGTAAAAGAAAGTGTGGAAGAGCAGATTTAGCTTCCCACAGCAGGGAATCTTTTTTTCAGAACGCTTCCGCCACACATCCGCCGTCAGTACTGATATCACTTGGGAAAGTGACGAGCAGGCTTCTGTATCAGTGTGCTTGTGTGTGTGTGTGTGTGTGTGTGTGTGTGTGTGTGTGTGTGCGTTCATTCATTTCACAAATTCTGCACTAAAGTTAGCTTCACTGCTCTTTTCCAACCCACAGAAGTGTGATAAATCACTGCCATGACAACACATGCTGCTATTTCCTGACCCCGCCTGACAGCAGAGCATCTTTAATACTGCCGTTGTTGTCTGTATATCCCAACATTCATTTGGATTTTCATCCATCTGAAGCTTCATTCTCCTCTATCTTGTCTAAAATTCAGCCAATCATTTCTCCATTAATGCATTCATTTACTCACATATCCTTTCATCCATGCATTATTCGAATTTCTCTCCGCTTGTTCAATCTTTATAGATTAACCTTTATATCCATTTCTTCCTCGCTCTGTCGCTCCCATCGTCTCTTCAGAGACCTTTAGTCTGATCTAATATCAAAGCTCTCTCATATCATATCAAATAAAAGCTTTACGGTCAAGCCAAACATTACAGCTGTGTTCATCTTTCCCTCTGCCTCCATGCTTTCATGCAGAAGTCATGAGCAGCCGCGTCCAAAAATCCATCCGAGCCACTTGAATATGTGTCCAGTAATAATTCAACATTTTGGAGGAAGAGCTCTGCCTGATGTTCCCTAATTCATGTTCCTTTCTTTAAGTAATAGCTCTTCAAATGGTGGAGGACTTGTTCAAGGGTCCAGTGTGTAGTATGTGGCGGTATCTAATGGTGAGGTGAGGAGATTGCAACCAACTGAAGCCTCTTCCGTGTGCCAAGCGTGTTGGAGAGCTACGGTGGCCGACGCAAAAATGTCCCTCTTTAGAGCCGTCTGGAGCAGAGCCAGTGTGTAGAGTGTGTACGTGGGAGGTGATGGTGAAGCAGGAGAGAGCAGCGAGTAACGTTATCGACTCCGGCACAAGCGAGAAAAGTTAACAGTGTTTTGTTTGTCCTTTCTGGGCTACTGTACAAACACGGCGGTGCAACGTGGAAAGGGGACCCGCTCCATATGTAGCTATAAATTACTCATTCTAAGGTAACAAAAACACAACAATTCTTATTATCAGGTGATTATACACTAAAGGAAACATATTTATTAATATTATATTACAATTCTGCCAATACACCCCCTAATTGTTACACACTGGTCCTTTAAGAAACACACTTGCACTTGTATACGGTCACTCTGACTGACGGCGTTGTTGCAGAAGAGTAGCACCCAAACTCTGGTTCCCCCTTAGGTAAACACTGTCAGCACTTTGGCCGTTGTTTTCACTGTTAGCACTGAGCCGTTGAGAGCGAGCGTTTCTATTAAGCGTTCCTATTGGCTGTTTTCCGGCTGGTGGGCGGTGCTTGGTTTTTCCTCAACTGATCTCAACATAGCTGCCAGGTCACAAACTTTCTCATTTTACAGCTAAACAGTACACTATAAGATGATTCTGATTTGAGGAGAGAAATAGGCATTACAGTAACAGAATACTGATTCTGATTCGATCAGCACTGCCTAGTTTGACCGTTTGGTCGGAGTTTGCGAGTGATTGACAGCCGGCTCTCATAGACGACAGCTGGACGGCAGACTCCAGATCAGCTCTTACTGCTTATTTTCCTCCAGTCTGTGAAATCCTGCAGATGCCGTTAGGAGCACCGGAGGACACAGAGGAACATGATTTCTTTCTCATGATTCTAGATCACCTATCTCATTCACTACTGTCAGGATATAGCGACCGTTTTATAAAAATGAATATAAATAATAAAAATAATTAAATAAATATATATTTTTTTAATCATAGCTCCATTTCTACCCACTGCAGTTTTAAGGGTTGTATCCTCAAATGCTACAGACAGAACAACCTGATATCTACCAGTCAGTGCTTACCACACTCAAGATCAAATATCAAAGAAGAACTCCTCCGAGGATTTTATCGACTTTATCTGTTGTTATGAAACAGACTCTACTGAGAGCACTGATGGGGATTATAGTATTACATTTTCAATACCCTGATCTGACCTTTAAATAAGGAGTGTGAAGAGAAAAAAAAAGTCTAAAAAATGTTTAGCTTTAAGCATTAGAGATCAAATAACTCTTATCCAGAGAGGATTACATGCAACACTGTGACATATCATATCTGTCTCTTAAAAGGTCTCTGTGACATCGACTGTGCCCCAAATCACTGCATCGTGCTGTCATTCACTATTCCAGTAAACGCTCAACAGATTACTCTATAGTGAGCAGTACATCATCATCATCATTTTGTGTCATTATTCAGGTATCTTTACACATCTATCAAAGGAAAATTGGTGCATTTGTGTCAAAAGTACATGCTAAGAAACAAAGATTTCTGTTTTGTTGTGGGAATTTTTTGAAGACATTATGTCTGCAAAATCTCACCACATGTTCAGACAGAACACAAGTTGAATTTCAGAGGCAGCCCATTTGCCTGGAAGACAATGGAAATACGCAAGTAGGTATAAATTCACCCGGGACGGCGCAAACTGAGCCAGAAGAACTGAGACTCGGGCAAAGAAATGTGTGCTCATCCTGGGGCTTTATGAATATACTTCATAAATGAATAGATACAAGAGGAAAAAGGAGAGGGAATGGAGCGAAACGACAGAAAGAACTGGAGGACCTGTAGAATTCTGAGCTCAGTCAGAGGATGAACAACTGGTGAGTGCATCCATTTCTAGACAGCTTTCCCATCACATTCAGACCATAATTATGAGCAGCCTGCTAGTTCTAATTCTGATATCGTTGGGGATATCTGTATTTTCAGCTACAATATCGGATTTTGGGCACATGGAACATGCGCAGTAGCGTCCGCTCGGTCACATGACTCGGTCACGGGGTCCCAACGTCACGGAGGAAGGGAAATAACTCTGGATTCAGCTATTAGTGCGTTTTACAACTTCAAAAACTTATTTTTTTAGGGCTATTAGAGTGTTCGTACTGGGGAGTTGATTTACCTAAAAAAAAATTATCCGCTGAGTTACAGACGTCTTTTTCCCAATGTAAGTCTATGGGAAAAAGTATTTTTTGGCCCAAATCATCACGTGTTGCAGTAACGCTGTTTGGCCACTACGAAAGTTGGGATCCACAACCGGCGCACTTCCTGGGAGCTTGACTGCTACAAATAAAAGTAGCTAATTTACCCTAAGCCCCGCCTCCCGCTGCTACTCCGTCAAGCTGTCAGAGCTGCATGGAGCCCACACCGTCAATAACTACAGTTCGTGAATAAATATTAGTGTGACCAGAATGCTTTGAAGCTTCGACCGTTGCCATGGTAATGGACTTCAAAATCTGTATTCGAATGCTTCGTTTTGTTGTTTTTTTAATATATAAGGTAAGTATGTTACAATAATGTATAAATCCCAAAACAGCCCATGAAATAAGGAATAATCCCACAACATTATTCATTATGCATATCAACATGAATTATTACTAGTTATTCTCACATGGATATCGCTGTTTGTTGTGTGTAGAGGCACATGTGTGTAGTAGTGCGCTAGCAGCACTGAAACGGGGGAGATGGAGACAGGCAGACAGAAGAACATGTCAGGCTGCTGCACTGCACCGCAAAGCGAAGCTTTGAATACCTTCGAATATTCCTCACCGAAGTCCAAAAAAAGGGATTCGGGACAGCCCTAACAAATATCTAGCTATTCTTTTGAAAAACAAAAAAGCAATTTCGGAGAGAAGCAGACAGAAGTGTCTACTATATGCATTTTGGAGGATATATCATGTCAAACTTATTCAGCGAAAACGGGTTAAAAAGATAAAGAAGCTAACACTATTAATGATGTGGTAACGCATTAGATCCAGGTTTGTATGTAGAAACGTAACATTTTAGAAACCTATATCTCCTTCCAACCTCTCCAGGTAACGAGTATCACTATTATACGGCCCCATGTACAACAGTTAACCATAACTAGCTCGAAATCCATAAAAAACAGTCTGAAAATGAAGAAAGATCTGAAACGAGTGCATGAGAGTTCATGGAGCACTGCCGGATAGTTGTCGGACCCTGGTCAGAGCTGGCCGATGCTACGCTATGATTGGCCAGTCTACGTTTGAGGGGCGGGACTTAGCAAAGGGTCAATTCAGGCTACTTGCATGTTCTGACTTAGCGAAGGGTCAGTTCAGTCAAAAAATACAAATAGCCTGAATTGACCCTTCGCTGAGTCGTGCCCCTCAAACGCAGTGTCAATTCAGTCACAACATACAGATAGCCTGAATTGACCCTGCGTTTGAGAGGCGGGACTTAGCGAAGGGTCAATTCAGGCTATTTGTATGTTGTGACTACAAGGCTATAGCCATGGGGGTAACCATCTTGGAATAACGTGTGAACACTCACCCATCCTACATTACATGAATACAGTATCATGGCGGGTTCACACTAGACCCGGAAGCGCCGCGATATGTCAATTGTCACGCGAGCAGTAGCCTCGCTGTTCAGACTAGAGGCCAAAAAATCCAGCGCGAGCCCGACAAAGTCAGCAACTTATCAGCCTTTAAGCGCTCCCTGGCACGCTCAAAAACACACACATGCAAAGGCGAATATATGGGCACAATGAAATGAGAGAAGTTAAATGAGCCAGACCCGTGCCTGGTCTACAAAGAAAAGAGTCCGATCCGAATCGACTCAGACAGGCTTGCAGACCTCTAGTTCAGACCAGAAGCACATTTCTCCGCTCTGGTCAACAAGCGATTCTGCTCCCCTGCTCTTTTCTCTCTGTCTCTCTTCTCTCTCTTCTCTCTCTTCGCTTGTGTGTGTGTGTGTGTGTGTGTGTGTGTGTGTGTGCGTGTGTGTGTAAAACCACACGCAGCTTAAAACAGAAGCTCTGCTAAGTTGAAGGTTCAATCAGATGTGGTGATCCTAATTAGCCCGTTTCTACGGCTCATTCTAAACCTCCCTGTTCCAGGATACTGAGGGTGAACAATGACCGAGAGGAGGTGACATCAGAACAGACCACGTCTAGAAGAACTTTACATACAGGCTCCTTACACCTTATAAATGAGGGTTTTCATGCAATTACAGATGGAGTGTATTAAGGTGATGTGAGGTTGTGGCTACTGCATGGTACGATGTTGATGTCTTTGTAATGTGTCCTTCCCTTTTTCTCATATTTATTATTTATATATTTCTATTGTTTCAATTTGCATTTGGATGGTATTTGGGAGCTACATATGTGATGAACTGCATTTCTCATGTGCATGTCATAGCACAGGTGTGCATTATTTGGTGCTGTAGATTCCTCACGGCAGAGTCTGAGAGATGGACCTACAGGCGCTCAGTCTTCTTCTCTTCTTGCTGCATTAGTCTGCTCTTAATTTTATAAATTGTCATGTTTTTCTTTCTTTGTTTGTAAAAAAAAAATGAAATGACTTTTCTCCATCTCTGATTCAGATGCACATATGTCGCAAACGCAACCTTCATTGCAACCAGCAAAAAAAGAAACCTTCACACACCCAAAATGACAAGCGGATTGAAATCCTCCTCAACCTAATGCGGTAATAAACAACGCAGAAATCACATCATGACAGAATTGAAGCCCTGCAGGGTGACTGATGAGACCTAACGAGGAAGCGATTGACTCAACAGGTAGTCGAAATATGTTCCATGAATATTTTTTTTGTTAAAGATAATACTAATAATAGTGTTTTTTTTGTTTTAATTTGAAGCTGTCTAAACTGGAAATTTCAATATCTATCAATTTTGCAGTATTTTTCTCAGATTTATATAATTATTAAGGTGGAAGCAAAGAATTTAGACCTTGAGACACTGAAACTCTCAACTGATGACATCAACATGAACATGAATTAATGTGAGCATGAATGAATGAATGAATGAAGGGACATGCACCCAATCTAAAATGCCTCGTCAGAATTGGCTCAGGTTAAAAACTTCCACTAGACAGCCGTTTGTACATCACATCCATCATATGAAAGGTGAAGCACACTGATAATCCAACTTTTAATGACATACACACAATCTCAAACCAACAAATCCACAGCCACAATAAAAATCCCTGTAATTCAACCACTTCAAATAAAATAAATAAAAATGATATTAGACATTTCGACAGGAAAATAAAAAAAAAAAACACCACCAGCAAACAAAAGGCAGTAGTAGTAAAAGATGGTTACGTACTGAATCTCTGAGGTTCCATCTCCAAGCTGCTTGCTGCTGAGTCGCGAAAGCAACTGACACCAAAGAGACAGAGAGCAGGGAGTAATACGCTGCCAAGCTCTCCACCCTCTCTCTCTCTCTCTCTCTCTCTCTCTCCTGTCTGTCTCCTCTGTCTGTGTGGATGCCTCTGCCGTGATGGTGCTAACCTAATTTTCCTCTTTTTCTACCCTGCTCTCTCTCTCTCTCTCTCTCTTCTCTCTCTCTCTCTCTCTCCCCAGCAGCCTTGGTTGCCATGCACACCAGCTGTGTGTACAGACTACATGTGTAGTGGTAGATTCTGGGTTCATTGGATTATCCTCACATATTACCTGAGCCCTCAATATCAGACTTTTCTGAAGTTAAGCATCATAAAAAGTGTCCAGGTGTTCTGTTGGCAAACTACAGTCTCCAAATCTTGATGTGATTCAAAACCACTGAACCTTCACCTGGAGTTTCAGTTTCGACGACACACTGAGGTTATTTTGAAAGTGCATTCAGTAAAAAGAAAACCGTCTCCGACCTGTCCTCCAACTCAAACTGACCCAAACAGAGAGATCATCAACACTGACACCAACAATTGCAGGCCAGCCACAAAATGATGGCACTGTACATATCTACAAAACACGGATACGTTGAATGACAACGTTTTTGCGTTCTGTTAGAGCAAATTACATTGTACAACGAGCGGTACGCAGAGCAAGGGAAGTAGTATATTGAGTGACCTTTATTGAAAGCAATGTTGTACAATAATGAGTATAACAAGCAAGAAAGTCCACTAAGGGTGGACGAGTCAAACAAACACAGGACTTTCAGCCAGGAGACTGCTGTCTGTGTCCTGTGTGAAACCAAAAGTAAAAAAAGTAGCCTAAGCATTGACTTTACGCTTGTTACAGTACGTAACGTTGTTATGCTCGTTACGTAATGTTAGGTAAAAAAAGTCCACTCCAGTGTCGGTTATTATTCATTTATGGGAGTTACATTGTTAAGTTGTTACGTTATTATTTGAACATAAACCATGATGTTTTTTCTAACTTAAAACAAGTAGTTTTGTTGCCGAAACCTAACCAAACAACATTAATCACGTGGCATTGTGTGATACAAGACTGATACGAAACATATTTATGATTTGGTTCAGAAATGTCGACATTCAACGTATCCGTGGTTTGCAGAAACGTACAATGGCAACATTTTTTTTCTGGCAACTGGGTTGAACAATTGGTGATGCTCCACCAATTAACTAGCCATGGTTGAAAAGAGCAAAAACAGAATATATGTTATGTCTACTCAACTTAAAAAAATTATTTAGCCATGCTAGCAGCAATGCTCTATGGATTGATGGCAATCAGTCAGTCCATCACCTTGGTCCAGACAGAAATATCTCAACAACTATAATTCTAGGTTTCTACAGACATTCATGATCTCCAGAGGATGAATACTTCTGACTTTACCTCCAGCGCCACCATGAGGTTAACATACATCATTTTGAGTGAAATATCTCAAAAAACTATTGGATGGAGTGGATTGCCAATTTGCTGTAGACCTTTATGTCCCCCATCCCCCTCCCCCCCCCCCCTCCAGGATGTTGCAATAACTTGATCCCTTTACTTTTCATGTAGCGCCATCATCATGTCAATATGTAAATGTATTACACGGCTGTGTTGAATACTCGATTCTGACTGGTCAATGACGGCGTTCTGCGGTCTGTAATTTCTTTATAACAGACCGTTGCTATGGGCGCAGGTCAAATGTCGGACTCTGGCAGACCGTTTTTGTGTCAACATATTGATTTCTTCAGTAAGTAGCCGTGTAAAAGCGGAATAATGTACAGCTAGCGGGTCATTGTTGTGAAAGTATCCCCTTGAGAGACCCCAATGACCGGTTCGCTGTACATTATCCCTTACTTGTTCAATACTTTGGTTTATGACCAAATAACTTCAAAACTAAGGACATTTCCATCAGCCTCAGCTGTAGTCCATTGCAGCCTCATAGACTCTAAAGGCAAGCTTAAGTCATTTTGGATAAACCAGGTCTGATTGGACGAATGCACCAGTGGCTCGGCTGTCATTGGTCTTTGCTTTGGATTGTATGTAATCAAAAAATAGGGTGGTTGCTGTTCTGAAAATGTTGTCAGATTTGATTTAAGTAAATAGCTTCAAATAGACCAGGAAGCAGATCGAGGCTCCATTTAATCTCCATCATTAGTTCAAATAGATGTTCGTGAGGTTCGGAGTTTGGAGAGGCTGTGAGTCATATCATCATAAAAACTCATCATCATCCCGTGATTGGTGGAGCATTCAGCTGCCAGGATGAATCCTCAGTGGACATTTTTCAGACTTAAATCATAGTGTAAGCCGAGCTCACAGGCTTTATGGCAGTAACAATATCCCGTTTTCTACTGCAAATACATCACATGAAGGAAGCAAGACACTCCCAAGCTGCTTTTCTATCGTGACTAGAGATGGATGGAAGGATGTGATAACACTGAGCAATGACGATGCCACATTCGCTTCCCACGAGACGCTGGAGCAATTATCAGGCAATTATGGAAACAGCACATGGTATCAAACTCATTTGCAGCTACAGTTCCATCTATAACACTGTGCCAGACAGTGCCACAGTGGTTAGGACATACTTTCACACCTGAGCCTGTATATGTGTTCGAGAGTCGGACAGAGATGGAGTGAAAAGAGTGCAGAGCAAACTGAGATAGATGGCAAAGAGAAAGAAAGCAAGAGAAAGAAGACTAATGGCACAAAGCCCTGCAAGCATCCACCAGAGGCTGTGATGTTAAGTATAGCCCACGATATAAAAGTGTTGGAAACAAACTGATCATGATGCTCTTCTCAGAGCCATGCCTGTCAGGAGCAACACCACCCATTTTGAATGTCAGCCTATTGAATGGGCGTTATCAGTTGCTATCACTACCATTCTAACGCTTCAGGCGGGCCAAACTGCACCTACCACATTGTGAAAGTGAAACTGAAAGATGAAAGTCCTGTGTTTCTTTGACCCATCCATCCACACCAAACTTCTCCCGATGCAGACTCTGTTGCTCTTTATACATCACCTGACTTCCTCCATTGCTCCCGTCATAACTACTACGGCTAGGAGGACGGCATTGACTTCTTGTATAACATTTGTATCTTGATCAACCATGTGAGTAGATGATAATGGCCTTCTGAAACTACTAGTAGGTGTAGCGGGCTCCTTCTAACTCATATCTATGAGGCTGATAACCGCTGATAACCCCCATTCAATCGGATGATCATTTTCAAAGCGGGTGCAGCACACTGTATGTAGCATTGCACCACTTAAAGCAGCAGTGGGTAGAAATGGAGCAAATATGATTAAAAAAGATATTTTAATAAAACGGTCATTATATCCTGACAGTAGTGCATGAGACAGGTAATCTGAAAGAAATCATGTGACTCTGTGTCCTCCGGTGCTCCCAATGGCATCTGCAAGATTTTACAGACCGGAGGAAAACAAGCAGTCAGAGCTGATCTGAGGTCTGCCATCAAGCTTCCGTCTATGAGAGCCGGCTGTCAATCACTCGCGAACTCCGACCAAGCGGTCACACTAGGCAGCGCTGATCTCCCGTCACAGGCTAGATTTTTTAAAGCCTGAAAACAGAGCCATGAGGAGGTGCAGAAATCTGGTTTTCAATATGCTGGAAGGTTATTATGGCATTTTTGCCCAATGATGCCAAAAACATTCTGCCTACTGCCGGTTTAACGGCTGTAATGCACACTCAACGCTCCATAAAGACACAAGAAAGATACAGGGCATGCAAATATAAGCAGGGTAATGTGGTCAAATTGCAGCTTTTCTGGAGCCCTGACACAAGTTGATACTGGGAAATATGTGAGTGGTGTACCTACATACTGTAGCTGTCAACATGCACATCATGGCGAGTCGGTGCGCATCTTAACAGCTAATTGTGATTTTCAGTTTAATGATCCAATAAATCTATTTTATTCATCATTTCCTTTGTTTTGCTGCTTTTGCATCACTTTTACACCTTTTTGCTCGTATGTAAATGTGAGAAAAGCTATTTCAGAATCCTGTGCTTGTGTACATTTTCTAATCAATTCTTCTTCATTCATGGGAAACCTTTTATATTGTGAACCTGCTCTGAAAGGTTTGTATTCTACATTTCTTTCCAATTTGGGGTTGCTCCGTAGGGTGCAAAATAGTGATAAAAAAATGGAAATGGACGCACAAAAACAAGATAATAGATATGCCAGTGGTTGCCATCTTAATGCCACTTTTACACAGAGATGAGAAAATACACAATACACATAAACACATACATTGTGTATGGGGTGCTGGGGTATGAAATGAGACCGTTTCCATGGCAGGATGTAACACAGGCCTGGCGACATAGCTCACTCTCCCTAGATGCTTCAATTATTTCTTCAACAAACACCTGCAGTTACCCAGAGGGAGCCACTTAATCCTAAACGCCAACTAAATCTGACACAAGTCCCATTTGTGTTCCTCTGTCAAGCCACATTCAATCACAACACCGTGTTCTGCTGTAACACACAGCCAGCAGAGGGCAGATGAATGAGCTGCAAATTCTACTTAATCCATCAAACAAAACCTGCAGTTAGCTTCAAGTTTCATTACTGTCACATTTCAAATGCTATTTTGGTCAGTGTCAGCTCTTCCTTGTAGTTGGTGATGCAGATATCATAGAGTTCAGTCCAGTGTCAGCCTCAATGGACCACTTAGACCAGTGTTTCCCAACCTTTTTTTCTGTGGACCCACTTTTTAAAAATGACAAACCACCGTGACCCAATTCACAATAGGCCTTATATCTATAAATCGTGAGAAGAGTGAATTTGTGCGTAAATGAACGTTCCTGACCATTTTCACTACCATTTCTGCATCACATTCCTGAATCAAAGAGATATGCATTTGATAAATCACAACTTTGTTTTAAGCATGTGTTACTGAAAACATATGCACATGCTAAATACTGCATAAATGAGACCAAATGCATTTAGGAGAAGTTAACGGGCCTTCGTTTTTTCCCTCTCATCAGTAAAACAAACAGAATGTACACAAGCCTTTCATATTAAATTCAATGTTATAAGTAGGCAACAATTATCAGAAAAATACAAACATTCAGGATCCCTCATGTGGCTCAAAGGTCAGGGTTTCCACCAGTGTATTGCAAGTCCGACGTCCCGCTGGGCCTGAGATGACTCCCCACCGAGCTAAAGCATCAGGGAATTATTTAAGATTTTTGTTTTTTAAACTAAAATGTGTTATACAGGTAGCAAACTCCTTTCAGGAATAACTCAGTGCGTAGGTTGTGTGCTTAACGTTAGCGAGTGTCGGTGTGCGGTCGAGAGAGAGACAGAGACAGAGAGTGAGGGAGTGTGCGAGGGAGTGACGGTATGTATGAAGTCAGCCGTAACTAGCTGTGAGCGTAGCAGTGCAGTGTGTATACAGTTTAGGCTATCTGTCAATAAATGCTACAACTCCTCAAGACACAAGCCAAGTTCCAGTGTCTTGTAGAGTTTTTCCATACATATACAAGACTCGGCACGTCAGCCCAGTATGACAGGGATTTACGTCTCCATTACAACAGAGCTACCCGCTTGAGGGTGTGTGTAACCATGGTTGTGACCAGTGGTCAAAGGAGCAGTGGATAAACACATTTCATTACCTCCACCAAGGCCGAAGGCTTAGGAAGGAGGTTATGTTTTCACCGGCGTTGGGTTGTTTGTTTGTTTGTCCGTTAGCAGGATTACTTCAAAAGTCCAAGATGGATTTGAATGAAATTTTTTGGAGGGGTGGGGTGTGGCACAATGAACAATCCATTAGATTTTGGTGGCGATCAGGATCATGATCCGGCTTCAGGAACGCATTAACACCACAGGCTATAACACATGCGCAGTGTAACTGATGACGCATTCATGACGCATCACCCTGCCTCTTTCCTTCTGCCAGCAGAGAGAGGGACAGAGATAGAGCGGGGGGTGGAGGGAGGGGGGGGGACACCAGTAGATTCTGCGTTTTTTCACATTAAACTCTGTGAAATTACAGTCAAGTTCGACCAAAGCACACTTGGTGATTGTTGGAAAGAGTAGCGACGACGGTTTAGGTGATTGTATTTTGTTTCTGTCCAGTTTGAATGAAGTGTTTTACGATGCTCCGCTACGTACAGCTGATCTCAACATAAACAAAAATATACGTAGATGATGGCACAAGCTGAACGGAGAGGGGGGGGGCAATCGTACTCGGGCAGCTTGGCGGAGGTTGGCGGGCGCTCTTTGAGTGCCATTCTAGTTTCCTATAAATTCTTCACAACATTCCTAACAACTTTTCTGGTGGAAACCCTGAGGGTGTACTGCAGATATAAAGCTTAAATAAAAGACGATGGAAGAAACTCTGCAAATTTATTTGGTGACCCTAAAAGACACTCCGACCTAGTCTTTGGGAATGACTGATTTAGACCACCTGTACTGAGTCTGACAGCTGAGTCTTAGTATGTGCCATCTGTAGCTGCAGGTTGAATGACTTTCAAACTGCAAAAGGACAGATGGACACTTAGAAGAGGCTGTAGTGTAGTGTAGTGACTGCAAAACAAGAAGACCCATAACATCAGACTTGTGTGTTAACATGGCTGTCTACAGTCATGCTATAGCAGCTCAGTGAGGCTGTGAGACAGTGCTTTGAGCTAAATTCATGCTCACCATCTTAGTTGGGCATGTTAGCATAAGTATTAGAGGTTAAGAGATACGGACAAACAGGTTAAACTGTGTATATTAAATAAACCTGTTCGAATCAGTCGCTTTTTGCGTTGGAGCTCCCATCATGTTCAGAAGGAACTCATGAGCTCTACACTTGAGCCGTCTGAGCCCCAAGTAGAGGCTAATGAAGCCTTTATACACACCTCAGAGGTTGCTGAGAAGCCAATGAGCCACCACTGCTTTCAGCCAATAACACTTGACCTCCACTATCATCAGAGCAGAATGACTGATAGATGACCACTGGGTTAATGTTGCAAACAACACACACCAGTGAGCTGTATGATGAACATACTGTATGTTACTATTATCATTATTATACTTTATTTAACTAGAAAGGTTCCACTGACATATTTCTGTACAGCTCATGGCATCACTACTACCCTTAAAATAATGACATCATAATGGGGTCTTATCGCCAAAGACTCCTCTCATATTTCGGCAACTTTCTTATTGTGCATTATGTCAAATAAATTAATTTAATCACTCTTTAAGCCTCTTCTCAATTAAGTTTCTCCTGATTGAAATACTGCGCTGACCAACTGTGAATATGCCCGGTAGTTCCTACAAAATGACGACAATCATCTTCAGCACATCCGGCACGAGGCCAGCTTGAACTGGTGTGACTTTTTTCCTTTTGTCGCTGTTATGTGAATGCCGAGAGCCAGTTTTGATCACAGAGGTATTTCTGTATGTAGGGCAGCCTCTCCTATGAGACCGTTTTGTTGCACTGTGTTCTCATTCATCTAATTTCACAGAGAAATATCGACTTTCTTGAAATCAACAAGCTGAAAGTAATTTACATAGGATCATGGTGGACTTTGTGTTTTTTGATGTGATCGAGTATTTGATGTTTTGTCGGCTTTGTTCGAGCTGCACTTCATGTAAGCCTATACCTTAAATTGGATAGATGCAGTTCAGTGGTCCAGGAGAGGACATAGATTAGTTCTTAGTTAGCTCCAGCTCAGATTGAGCAGCCAGATGTAACCAGAGTGAGGAGGGTGAAGAACAGCATTAAGGCATTGATTTATTCATTTGAGTAGTGAGGAGGCTTTTCTGGCACGAGCCCAGACACACGCTCCTTTTGAGGCTGAAAACTCATTTTTAGCTCCACTCATCAGGTGCTATCAAGTTTCACTCCAATTCCCTTCATTATCATTCATTTCTATTCATCTTCACTTGTGTTTTCATTCTCTCGTTTCTTCGCAGATTCTCCCTGGAAAAGTAATTTCTCAGGTTTGCTGAGCTCAGGGTGAAGGATTATTTTCACTTCTTTCTCATATTTTTCTCTCTGCCTACCCGTCTCTATTGCCACAGTTGTCTTTTCCTGTACATCTAAAGCTACTTTGGGAAAGGACTGCAGTGGCTAACTTGTGTTCCAAGACGTTAGCTTGCAATGAGTTTAAAGGTATAATATGTTACATTTGTCGGTTGCACAGCATTCAAGCTTGGCTCATCCTCCTCGGCTCAACGAGCGAGCGAGGGAGAGAGAGAGAGAACAGCGATGGTCAAGCATTCAGTAGAGTGAATGAAGAGAGGGAGCAGCGTTAGCGAGAACAAAGCAGAGAATCAGAAAAATGAAATGTTATTTTCTGATTGTTTCACGGCGGTTACATAATAAAAGCACAAATATACATATTCGCACCGCCACACAACCCTGCGGAAAGAAGCAGTGACGTTGCCTACTTTTGAATGAATGCAGCCGGAGGGCAGGCTGCTGCCTCTGTCAAACTGACACACCGATAGCACAACACATCTCACGGCAGTTCGTGAAATAGTCACGAAATTTAATCTATTTGATTCGTGTACATAGACACGAATTTCCCTTTTTTTTCATGACGTTCAGCATGACTTTCAACAACACGTGATGTACGTGTCAATTTCTTCTCCAGTCTTTTCAAAATAAAACTACTTACTGTACATAGTTAGGTTTACAAATAGATCAACTTAGTTAGGCTTAGGCAACAAAACTGCTTAGTTAGGTTTTGGAAAAGATCGTGGTTTGGGTTAAAATAACATCAGAAGTGCCGTAACTTAAGTACGGCAAGTTACGTGGCAAATAAATCAACTTTGACTTCACACGGAACACGGAGAGCGGTCTCCTGGGCGAAAGTCCTGTGTTTTTTGACCCACCCATCCACCCCGACCTCCTCCATACGCGGCATTCGCCAATCTTTACACTTCCCGGTTCACAATTACATGGATTACATACGGAATGATTTCGTAATGACCATCAGAAAAAAAATGTGAAATTCGTGTCATGTTCACGAATCAATGCATTAAATTTCGGGACTGATTCACAAAGTGCTGTGCAACTTGGCTGGATAGCAACACACAGCGGCTACTCTACCCACCGCTTAGGAGAGAGAGGAACAGGGGGAAAACTGATAAATACACAATGATGTAACAAACCCGTTCTCATTCATCAAACACGCCCGCTTTGAATCGGACAGAGCTAAAAGAGGACTCGTGCCTCTGTATCAGATGCCGAGCCAATGAGAACGGGCTGCAGGGTCTCTGTAGATAGACACCACCACACACTTCTAGTGATGATTGAGAGGGATTATGTTTGTAGTTTTTTAGGAAAATGTTGCATATTATACCTTAAACTAAAATGACCCCACAGAAAGATTAATTAATTACCTGAATTTGCATTTGAATTAATTTCAGTTTTTTTGATTGAACATAGTGTTTATCAGTGAAGCCATGAGCTTACCAGTGACAGATAGCAGTGGAAGCTTTGATTGCTTTCTTTTGGTTCTTTTGAATTTATCAGTTTTGGGGAACTGAAACAATATGAGCTATGCATGGAGGGACTTCTCTAAGCATTCAGGTGAGATGGCTGTGATTTGATGGACCCAAAATTGTGACTAGAATAGAATAATAGAATATTTCTTGCAGTGTAAATAGCTTTACATCTATTCCTTTTTACAGCTTGATGCTTTTTTATATAGTTTCCTATCATTAAGAATAAAGCACCAAATCCTGTTACAAATTTTCTCCACTGATTTGATGCATTTCTGCCAACTGCGTTCTAAAATTTTTGGGGTTGAATGAGATCCATAGTCAGTGTTTTGCCTACAGTAGATGGCGGTCAGCACGCCCGCAGTTTGGAGAAACAGACAGGAATACCAGCACATGAGCAAAGCAATGTACTGCTGTGGACAGGGGGCAGCAGCAAAACATATTTACCCACCTCAAAGAAAGGCTCACCTAAAAAAAATCAATATCAGTTTAAGCGTATGCGTTATTGAGGATATTTTTGCCACTATACCTTGCTGCTGGAACTGAAACCATTATCTATGCTCTCTTTAAAGCCAGAACATCAACTCACATGTTCTGAGAGGTAAAAATACAAAGTAGTCTGGTGGCTTTGAAGAGAGCATAGATAACGGCTCCAATTCCCTGTCGGAATAAATAAATAAATTTAAAAAAAAAAAAAAAAAAAATATATATA
>CAKAOH010037579.1:0-49863 GCA_916701665.1 Sebastiscus tertius | reverse complement strand
TATATATATCATCTACTTTGTTTCTACAATGCCTACATGAAATAGTAACCCAGGCCGTCAGCCTCCTGTTGATCTGCATGAGCTGCAATTGTTAACACAAAGAGGGCATGATTTAGTGACCACACTGCAGTAGCACATACATAAAGCATGAGCTTATCTGGACAAGCAGATGTAGCCTAATGTCGGGGGTTTGTCTAAGTGAGACCGATGCTCCATCTTTTTGGACTGAAGTACCGTTACTCAATATTTTCCTCCATCTTTTAACATCTTCACATTTACGCAGTTCTTTGTCAACATAATCACTGCCAAAGAGTTTTATTCCTACTGGGTCTGGATGGGCTGTTCTGCAGACTACATTTCCCATAAAACATGTTTCTACTGTCTTTTGCACTAGCAAGTTAAGTCTATTTACACAGCCAGCAGACACAGAGCAACAGACACAAAGCAGTAAACATAGTTAATCTGAACACCCAAGCTCAACAACAAACATGACAAATGTAAGAATTAAAAGATAAAAGAAGCTCCGTTTTAATTTCCGTGGCAAGAGCGCCACCATGTTGCAGTACTCTAGTCTGTTATGTCATGAGGTTGGTTGGCTCGGCGGTGTTGCAGATACAACGGTAGAGACTGTGAAAGACGGAGACTGAGGAGACACAGGACAGAAGAAAACAAAAGGGATGCCACTATTATCTTGTTCTTGGATCTGAAGATGAGATTTACGATGTTATAGCCATGGACAAAACAGTCCATTTCATAAACTGCCGCTGAAATGGAGATCAGTAACGTTACTGCAGTGCTGGCACTGCCTCCAGCTGCAGCTGTCTGTCTCAGCATCTCCCGTCCTCTCCCCTCTCTGATCACCTGTCTCTCCTCCTCTGCTGTCTCATTCAGACTGTTCAAAGACAGGGTTGCTAAGAAAATAAACACCCAAAGCACTACTTTATTCTGAAGCCCACATTATAATGTTTGTTGACATGTAACTTGCCGGTAACTTCCACTAGCTATAGCTACCGGCTCAACATTAGCATGCCAAAACCACCGTCACAAAGTAAAACATTTTCTCCAATACAGCATGATGTTCATTTAGTAAATTATGATCCCATTTAGAGTCAAATAGATCATAAAGCAGGGGATGCTTTAGGGCGTGGCTACCTTGTGAGTTCGCTACCACGGAGTGGTCCGGTCTGGGAGTTGTCTGTGTTTTCGTCTTAGAACTTTAACCCTTTAACCCTGGTGTTTTCAGATCATGAAAGCTAATTGTAACATTTTATCCGCCTAAAAATGTCTTATTCAGCGTTCGGATGTACTTAGCTCCACCCTCTCGTGTCAATTCTGGTTCCAAAAAAACAAAATGGCGACCGCCGAATTGCTGAACTCGAGGTTTCAAAACTGTAGTCCACAAACCAATGGGTGATGTTACGGTGACAACGTCCAGTTCTTATATACAGTCTACAGTTGAGGTTACAGCTGATGGCCAAGAAGATAAACCCATAGGGTTGTTAGATTATCCCCAAAAAATCCTGGATTGAGGATATTGCAAAAACAAAAAAAAGAAAATCAATGGGAATTCACTGATCCAGTGGCTCCTCCTGCTTAGCAACTGTATTTTGCATCAATAGTTCATCTTTAGGAGGTAAATAGAGGTTAGCTGTTACTGCACTGTAAGAACTGAGCTTTTCTGACAAGTTTCCCCCAGTGGAGCATAATTTAAAACACAGTGTAAAAGCCAGTGGAGGCTGCCCGTCCTCAGTGGCCTAATCTGTCGCTGTTTAATATATTAAAATCTCAAACTGAATGTGATAACGTTGCGGTGATATAATGAGAGATGTAGTTTCAGTGAGACTCTGTCCCGTTCCACTCTTGCTTCTCCATTCCTAAAGCACACATTCTTCCAAATAATATCATGTTGCAAGCAAATGCAATGTAGTCTATTGTCTTGTGCATAGTGTGCACATATCCACACACACACACACACACACACACACACACACACACACACACACACTCAGAGGGTTAGGAACCTATCCAAGGCTTGCAGTCCCATTCAGTTACTGCGGGCTCATAAAGGCGATGGTGCAGCTGAGGACAAATCTCTTTTCTCTGCTCCAGTTAGAGATGCTGCACATCCCCTCCAGGCCTACAGAGAACACTGTAGACATGCTCCTCTTTCTCTCCACCTCTATCTGGCTGTCTTACTTTATCTGTTATTCTCTTGTTCCTATTTTATATTTCATGTCTGACCTGGCTTTCCTCCCTTTCCCGCCTGTCTCTCATGGTTGTGTGTCCTCTTCCTTTCTCTTGGGGGTTGTTATTATCTCCGCCAAAGAGGTTATGTTTTCGGTTCGGTTTGTTTGTCTGCAGGATTACGGAAAAAACTACTGGCCCGATTTTCATGAAACTTGGTGGAAGGGTGTAGCATGGGTAAGGATGAACCCATTCAGAATATGTGTGTCTCAAATGGGGTGTTTAACACAGTTTGCAACACACGGCCTCTTTGTGACCCTGTTTGTGGTCAGCTCTGTGTGTTGTACACAAACCAACTAGCCAATTTGCAGAGATGCATGCCAAAAGCCCACATTTCTGGTCAGAAGGAGAAACACACCTACTTTTAACCATTATGAAAGACTTGGATATCAACAGGTATTCAGGTAGTATAAAGAGCCTGAGAGTCCACTGAGGGCGGGAGGGAGGGGTGATGGATGGGTCAAACAAACGCCGGACTTTCAACCAGGAGACCGCTGTTCATGTCCCGTGTGAAACTAAAAGTAATTATTTTGTGACGTCATTCATTAGTTACGTGAGCCCTGTGAGTCATTAGTCAGTCAAGTTAACGTCAACCATGACCGTTACTAAATGGTTGTGTTGCCTAAACTTAACTCCCAGTGAAAACGGAAGTTTATTTTGAAAGGACACTATGCAAGTAACAAGTGTATATTGACACACCGTCCTTGACATGACCAAAACTGAAGCTAGATAGGGTACCTACAGTAGTGTGTTGGTATCCAAAGGTAAGGGGCATTGACCACATGGCGGTATTTGACAAGTTGGGAGTGAGAATGTGTTGGAAACAGCCATCGCTAACCGTCACTTTCACCGGTTAAAATGACGAAAGTCACAGATCAAATCAGATGTGAGGGAAGAAGCTCCAGCTGCAACAGTTACCCTGTGCTAAGGTTTTTGGAAGCTTCAACTGTCTGTATCTCAGCTGGTTGTTGGAAATGAATCTGGAAAGCAAAAGCAACAGAAGGGACACAGTGTAAACACAGCTGTCTACAGGATAAAAGTGTGCCAAGTAACCTATTGTCAAACATGTACATCTGTCAAGGTTATTTTGAATAGAGCCTCAATGAAACTGGCTGGGTTTCTGGACGTTCTTTGGAAAGATGTGACAGTACTTACTTGTTCAGTGAATCTAAGTTAACAGTGCTATTGTGTTGGCAGATGCAGTTCAGAGACGAGAGAACTTTAAACGCAGCCACAGTGGACACTCACACTCATAATATTATATATATATTTATGGTTTCCATGCAGTATATGATTTAAATACAATTTTAGAATATTAGTCTGAATGATTGGTGACATTAAAGCTGCACCATTTAATATTTTCATATTAACAATGGATGAAATGTGTAATGAAAAAGACCTGTAGTGATTAACCCAGAATTATCACCAACTCTGCACTTCCCCTAAGCTCCACGGAGAGCATTTTAGCCTTTTTGAATTCATCGCTTTGGTTTTATGACCCATAGCTGTACTGTTTTGGGGTCAGTCCCAGCGCTCTCATCCACCTGGTTTCCAGCAGCAGTAGCAGCAGCAGGTAGCTGTTGTCAGTGAAAAAGCTCTAATAAACCCACCGCCTGCTCAGCAGCAAACAGCAGACAGACACAGTTAGAGATAGCTGGTGAACGACTCCTAATGAAAGATCATGTTGCTCTGTATCGGCTGGAGGTGGAAAAAAGCAACTGTTCGCATTTGCCATGATCAGACCTGGTAGCAGGTCTCGACCCAGTTAGACTGATTTTGGACCCCAACTGACTCAGGTGTGTTACTGGTTGAGAAAATGATATTCACTGGATATCCCCTAGCTCTTACTGGACTGGACAAGTCAGTATGGTAAAAATCAGGCTGAGCCTTTGAGGTTACAATTCAGTCTGGCCCTCCATCACCACCAAGGTTGTCTGACGCCGCTAAAGCTGCCCACATTGATTGTTCTGTCATTAAAATGTATGTTGGCCTGATTCATGTATTTATGCAGGGCAAGCTGAGGTTGCTAGGGGACAAGTGATGCACCTACAAAGCCTTTTCTTCAGGATTTATGTCTTTGGCATTTTGCAGTGTGTGTGTGTGTGTGTTTGTGTGTTCAGGCAATCCACTTGACTCCCTTTTCCAGTTGTCATCACAGATGGCATTAATGCTAGGTGACCCATTGTCATTACTTAATTAAAGATTGTAATGAGGAGTATAATAAGTGTCTCTGATTTTTAATAACATGACAATCATGGCCTGGGGGGCAGGAATGGCTGAATTACCATAAAAGAGTGTAGGAGGGTGAATTGACACCAGGGCTTCCCTAAAGGCTGGAGATACTGGTCCTCTGCATACATTACTCAGAGAGATCAATCATATGAGACTGAAAGGTTTCCTTTATATGGGGCGGCTGTGGCTCAGAGGTAGGGCAGGTCGTCCACCAATCGGAAGGTTGGTGGTTTGATCCCCGGCTCTTCTGGTCACATGTTGAAGTGTCCTTGAGCAAGACATCAAGGCATCATTGGGCACAAATTTCATAATAACCGTTCAGCATATTGTAATTCAAGTGTTCTGAGAGAAAACTTGACTTCTGCACCTCCGCACGTCCGTGGCTCGGACGGAAGACTTTGACCAATCACAGGTCATTTCAGAGAGAGCGCGTTCCTATTGGCTGTGCTCTGGCCATGTGAGTGGTGCTTGGTATTTCTTCAACTGATCTCAACATGGCTGTCGGGTCACAAACTTTCTAATTTTACAGCTAAACAGTGCACTAGAAGAAATAGGAATTAAAGTAACAGAATATTGATTCATATTTGAGCAGCACTGCCTAGTTTGATCGATTGCTCGGAGTTTGCGAGTGATTGACAACCAGCTTTCATAGACGGCAGCTTGACGGCAGACTCCAGATCAGCTCTGATTGGTTGTTTTCCTCCAGTCTGTGAAATCCTGCAGATGCCATTAGGAGCACCAGAGGACACATAGCCACATGATTTGTTTTCAGATTACCTGTCTCATGTAGGCTACTATTGTCAGGATATAGTGACCATTTTCTAAAAATAACTTTTTTTAGTCATATTTGCTCCAATCTTGCTTACTTCAGCTTTAACCCCAATATGCTCCCTAAGGCTGTCCCATCGGTGTATGAATGAGTATTTAGATTAGATCCTGATGGGAAGGTTGGCACAGTGTATGAATGTGTGTGTGAATGGGTGAATGCTGACATTTAGCGTAAAGCACTTTGAGTGGTCAGAAGACTAGAAATGTGCTATATAAATGCAAGTCCATAGAAAAAGGGAGGGTGGTTTTCAGATACCAATACACAGAGACTGATATAATTATCAGTTTGCTAACACCTGAGGTTGACACGGGTCTTTTATTAAACCCAGCATATGAAAGCATCATTGTCATTCAACTATAATATGAAGGAATATATTACTCGGCTAAATGGCCTCAGGCTTGTGCAGAGATCTCTATCCCATCCTGCCTCAAAGAGCTGATAAACCATCTAAAAGAATCTCATTAGAATAAAGAGGAAAACATTTCTGCTACAAACACAAACTACTAGTGTTTCTTTAATGTGCTAGACAAGAAAAAGGTCAATTTCAAAGGGGTACTCCAATGATATATTAGGCAACTGCTCTTGCATAAAGTTGGGGGACTCGCAAAAGTTGAAAAAGATGGATTTATTTTTTTTATTAGAATTATTTGGGGCATGTTTTTAATAGATGGTGACAGAAAAAAAAAAAAAAAGGGAGAGTGAGACCGGACCTGACCGGACTTGAACCGGGAATAATGAGATTTCCAAAACAAAGTCGAAATCAAAGCAGCAGCAGAGGCAGAGTTGCATCCTACATTACTTGTAGCGTCTATTTTTAGACCCCTTCCTTTCAGCGGTGTGTCGGCATCAAATTTTCACGGTACAATTATTGTGGCCAAAAGTATTATGGTAAACTGTTTTATCACCATTTTCATAAAACCTTACTTGAATAGTGCTATTAAAGCTGAAATAAAACACCATGTTGGATTTTGTCAATCGTGTATTTCTTTGTTGGATGCATGCAAAAGAAATACACGTGCAAACACCATACATTGGTTAAGAGTTCCTGAGATTACAATGAGCCTTAGCTTCATTTTTCACACTATCTCAGCTGTTTCTTCATTAGTTTTAAATAATATCTCAAAATGATTATTCAGGTAAAGCAAAGTGTGCACATTATAACTTTCATCTCTTTAACTACCCAAAATATAAACCTTTGACATTTTAACAAAACACAACATTAACAAGTTTGAAGTGTTTAAGTAACACTTGATGCAAATTCACATGATTTTCCATGATTAATTACAGTAATTAATACACTACCTCAGCACTAGACAAATGAAACGAATATGTCAAGTTCTCCTATGCTGGTCTGGTGAAAACATGAAAGGACACTTTCACCATGAGGAAAGCTGAAGCTGACTCATAAGGGAAGTGTGTAATGTGCGTCTTAAAGCCTGAAGTAGACGAGATTGAAGCAAATGTGATTATAAAAAGTAATTTTTATAAAATGGTCACTATATCCTGACAGTAGTACATGAGACAGTTAATCCGAAAAAAATCATGTTCCTATGTGTCCTCCGGTGCTCCTAACGGTATCTGCAAGATTTCACAGACTGGAGGAAAACAAGCAGTCAGAGCTGATCTGATCCGCTGTCCATCTGCTGTCTATGAGAGCCAGCTGTCAATCACTCGTGAACTCCGGTCAAACTAGGCAGCGCTGATCAAATATGAATCAGTATTCTGTTACTGTCATGCCTATTTCTCTCTTCAAATGTTTTCTGAATCATCTTGTAGTGTACTGTTTAGCTGTAAAATGAGAAAGTTCATGCCATACTGAGATCAGGTTGAAATGGCTTGAAGGAACGCCAAGCACCGGTCACATGACCGAAGCACAGCCATTAGGAACGCTCTTTCTCTCTCTGAAATGACCTGTGATTGGTCAAAGCCTCCCGTCACAAGCTAGATTTTCTAAAGCCTGAAAACAGAGCCATGAGGAGGTGCAGACGTCTAGTTTTCTCTCAGAACACTTGAATTACAATATGCTCAAAGGTAAATTTTTGCCCAATGATGCAAAAAATATTCTGCCTACTGCCACTTTAAAGCAGCTTTTCCTAATTTTCAGTCTAATGACATCATCGGGGTAATTTCCTCAGATTTGACAAAGCTGCCTGTGATGTGTGCGGTGATCTTCATGTATAAAATCATTGGAGTTCCCCTTTAAATGTAATACATTATAGTGTTTAATTGCTTTAATCCCACTTACATCTTGTAATTGCTGCTCTACACATTACAGCATTTAATACACTCCACAAAACACACAAACAAACACACAGTTACGTGCTCCTTTGGTAGAATGTCCCTGGAGCCTTATTGGATGTTGCATGTAGGTTAGATCACCATCACCCTCTGCCTCATTCAACATGCTCTTTAATATTACATGGTATCATCTTCATTATCTCTCCCTGTCGCCTGAGTATCTGCTCACACCTCACCACCACCACCACCACCCGCTCCGCATAATGCACAGAAGGATATTTTGCCATTACAGCGTGCTATATAATTCATTAGCCCGGTGTGTGGCAGTTGGTAAATGGCAACGAGCAAGCTAATGCTATCGGTGCTAATTGCTTTGGATAGATAATGAGATTCAATGTAAGGAGAGACATCCTTTGGGGTTGGGGGGTGTATTAAGTACTCGTACACTCACACTTATATGCACATAAGGGAATATTTTCATGTAAGCCATGCGAGTTGACTACAGATCCCTTTCAAATATTCAGGAGAGCATACATTAACACAAACATCTGCACTGTGGAAGGGCACAAACCCAATGCACTGCATCCATGCAGCAGAAAAAGTCAGAGGTGATAAACAAAAAAGTTATGGAGCTATAAAGACACTAGGATATTAATTTTTAAGAAGCATTAATCTGAGAATCCCCCTAATATTACTCAGTGGATTAATGAGGTTAATTCATGTGCGCCCTTGGAAAAAATAACCTATGCTATAAGAGGTAGATCACAGTTTTTCAATAGGATATGGGATCCATGGATTACTTATTTAGAATCTACTTAACCTAACCTTTCTATGGTATTTACTTAATTCATATTTTCTATGTGTTTTTACATTTAATTAATTTACTAATTTATTTAAGGTTTATTTTTACTACCATGAATTCTATTATTGTAGTACTTCTTACCTTTAATTTTAACTAATTAATTAAATTATGTTTTAAATTATTTTTATTTTATTTTTTCTGTAACTTGACCTCTCGGGGTGGGAGGAAGACTGGACCTGTCTCTGTTTGGGAGTGGTGAGCGATATGTATGTGTGTATATGTACATATTAAATATTAAATGTTAAATGTAAGATATCATTTTTTGTATTATGGCAACGGTGTTATGTTTTGTTATGTTTGTTATGTTATGTTTAAAAAAAAGGAATACATTTTGAAAAAAAAAAAAAGAAAAAGAAAAGAAGCATTAATCTACCATTTATCTTAGGGTGCATATTAGGCAACTGATTGTTTTTTGTATTCATTTAATTCCAATCTATTGTCCAAACCAGTGCTTCTTAAACGTTGGCCGGATTAACCCATGGTAAAAAAAAAAATGAGCTGCTTGGCCCCCATTAATGCCCTGTTCCTCCCATTCACTACGGCTGTGTAGGGCTTTTTCTATGCTAGAATGCAGTTACTTGCTTTGCCCAGTTGGTAATCCAACCTTGCCTACTTTTCCACAAGTTTACAGCCGTAGTCATCATAGAGAAGTTTCCAACCCGTTCTCACAACCAACTCGTCCAATACCGCAGCTTGGTCAGTGGCTCTCAGTGACTGATACCGACACACCGGGGTGCCTTTTAGCATCTGTATGGGACGCACCAGGATTTCAACTAACTGTAACGTAAGGTAGGAGGGGAGGGTGGACGAGTCAAACAAACACAGGACTTTCCCCTAGGAGACCGCTGTTTCATGTCCTATGTGAATCCAAGGTGGCGGTAGTCCATATTCGTCATTCAAAAAGGGAAACCGGAAGGAGGACTGCGGATATACAAGCCTGAACATGCTGAATCAGCCGAAAAAAACATCAAAAGTCATTGTCTGGTGAAAAAAAAAAAAAAAGTTAACTTTGGGAAGAAAAAACCCAGGCATACACCAAAACACTGTCCTTTGTCCACTTCTTTCCATCTTCATTAATCCACATTTACATTTTGACACAATCCCATATTCCAGTATCATCAAATCAACCATTACTGGGAGTGAAGAATGTGTTTCCAGAAACCCTGTTCCCCTCACAGCCCAGGTCAAGCTGTGAGGAAATGGGCTCATTAACCCTGGACCTCTCCACTTAGATTAAACAGAGGAAACAGACAGATGAATGGAAGACATCCCTCAAGAAATCAGCTTTCCATTACGAGGAGTCTGGTGCCAAGACAATGACTTCATTAAGGCTCTGGCTTGTTTTGTTTTTTTTACAGAAAATCATGTTGAGTGGTTCTGAATAAAAGCATCTGTGCTGAGAAAGTGGGTGTAAAAAGGAGGGAGCTGCACTGCCCCCCTCTGGTTGTGTGTACTGCAGAGTGGAAAGACACGGCATAACATAGGCTACTCTACCAACTGACTTATTCAAATGTATAGGAGCTGAATCTTAATACAAATAATACCATCTTCCCATGTTGTAAGGTAATTTAAGGGAAATATTCAAAATGTCAAAATGTGGAATACCGATAACATCAAATATGGTCTGTCATCCATGGCATCCTCTGTTGGTATCATCTGTCAACTTTTCAGACAATGTTACTCTACACTCCAACAAGCAAAAGAAGCAGGCGTGTAATCATTGTGGAATATACAGTATGGACATATGCTGCATCAAAACCAAACATCACCATAAAACACATTGAATAAGACGTGCATGCATAAGCCTGAGATAAAAACAAGCAAGCAAATTAATCGCAAAGCTATTCACGAAAAAATACAAAAATAATACATATGTCTCACTTCACATGCTTAGAAGCGATGGTTGGTGAAAGCCTGCAGTCATCCGAGTGCCTCCCTACACTTCTTCTGTCTATCCTCCAGGAGTTGTGATGACCTCTCATCGAATGCACTTAGACATGCAGACAGTATAAGGGCCGGGGATCAAACCGGACGACCCGCTCCACCCACCCACCGAGCTACAGCCGCCCCGAAAACTTTGAAAACTGGGTCTGTAGTTAATTTGCCGCTGAGCTGTGTCGCTGTGGACCAACCAGGTAATTAGTTATTTATAAGATCTGAGAGGGTTCCAACCAGGTTGGGTTGGGCCCTCCAATGTCTGACTGAAGATTTCACCCTTGACTAGAAACTATGAGGAAACATTCAGAACTTAAGTGAGGCTAAGGGATCAGAACTGTCAGGTCTTTAAAAATAATAATTACAATAACAACAGTAACAATTCCAGCCAATCGGAACAACGTATTCACCCAGACCTCTGTATAAATGGTATAAAATAGATCTACGGCAGACTCAAAATGAATAAATCAGCTGGCTGCCCACTGCTGGTATTGCAACATTCCAACATAAATGAACACATTGATCTTCTAGGACCAGTCGTCTGCAGTAGTCTAGAAGGTGAACCAGTATCTGATCTGAGAGAAAATACACACTGAACTTTTTCCGCCAAACACCTCTGGGACAAGATGCCGTCTCCTCTGGAGGTCTGAAATGACCAGACCCAGCATGCACCACAACTTCAGAGTCGGCTTTTCATGTTCAGTGCATGAACTTTTACTCCACTTGTTAGTTTTGCAGTCTTCAGAAGATTTATTTGGCTGACGAATTCAGACTGGAACTAAAACCACAGTCCTCCTACTGTTGACTAGTGAGCAGCAGCTGGTTGAATGATTCACCCCGGTGGTCTTTCAATCATGTCTGCTTCATTAAAAGATAAGACTGACGTTATTAAACATTTGTATTATTTTCAGCAAATTGCATTAAATGTCCCAAACCAACAATATGTTTGTCTCTTTCTTTCTAACTTCCTGTCTGTGGCTCTCAGCTCCAAGCCTTTAATAGTTTTTGACTAACAGTGGAGATCTATGGCACAGAGGAAGAAGATATATCAGACGTTGATACACACGCAATACTTGTTAATAGAAAACATTCAGATCATATATCTGTTATTTGCCCATAACATCTTTTTCAGTAAAAATCACTAACACAAAATGGGAAATGCAGGGTAGAATTAAGAATTCCTGCTCCTCATGATTAAATCATGTTTACTATGTTAATTAGAAGTACAATAAATATGGAAAGAGACAATTGTGCAAATGAAGCCCCCGTGCTCTACATCTAGGGATGTGATTAAAAAATGAAAGACATGGTGTTTTCTCAGATCCAGTTTATGATCATCAGAAGACAACCAATATGAACGCAGTCGCTATTGATGCATATCTGCATTGCAATGAGCTTCATACCATGAACTCCTGTGACAAAGATTGATTTTAACATAACTGCAGTCTCCAATATGGGGAAACCTGTTGAAGTGGATTTATCCTCTGCTGCATACCTGCCTGTCTGACAATCCCAACATAGATCACAGACATTAAAGTCGTCCAGCACTGTGGTGGATTTTTATATGGAGGCAGTTTGGAGATCATATTGTAGTTCAGCAATAAAAATTGTCACATGTCAGCTGAGAGTGAATTTCTCATCGTGCTTCCACGAACATTGGAAAATCAAAAGTATTCCTGGTACTTTTGTACCAGGAATACAGCAAATAGTTAAGAAACAATAATATAAACCTGAGCTGAATTTGAACCGTGACAGAGAAAGATCCCTACTCCCCTTCTTTTCAACGTCTATGCTATACATACTTGAATATCATTTTATTCGGCATCATGGATTTTATTCATTTTGTTTTATCTTAAGTGACTAAAATCAGTTGTTGATTAACAACAAATGCTTACTGTAGAACCTGTATACAGCATGTTGCTGTAGAAATGCAAAGCTTCATGGTCGAACTTTATTCCCGGGTGAAATCTACAGTAAATATAATAATAATAATGGTTTAGGTGAGTTTTATTTTGTTTCTGTCCAGTTTGAATGAAGTGTTTTACGATGCTCCGCTACGTACAGCTGATCTCAACATAAACAAAAATACACGTGGGTGATGGCGCAAGCTGAACGGGGAAGGGGAGCAATCATTCTCGGGCACCTTGGCGGAGTTCTGCTCTCTCCGAGTGCCATTCTAGTGTTTGCCATATTGTTTGTTAAAAACCTTAAAAGTTGCCTCCATTATACTACACATTGGCTCTCATCATTATGAATCATTATACCGCATCATCATTATCCTAATTACTCATATTTACTTACTGAATACTCTTTAACTGTCAGTATTACCCTCTCAACACAAACACACATATACACACACACACACAGCACTTTGATTGGCAGCCCTCCATCCTCCCTGGGACATAGCAGATGGTTTCTAATTGCGTCTGAAGGCAGCATCAGTCTGCAGCTGAGACTAAATTGGTGGGTTTGGGCTTTAGGTAAACACAGCAACTGTTTTCCAGCCCACTTCAAACACCTGCAGCATCCCCTCCATCCGTCATTCACACACATTTATTCACACACATGTATTCCCTCCATCTGGCTGGAAGTGCTTGCTGGTTGCTGCAAAGCTGAGTTCGACAGTGCTTTGTGGCTGTCTGCATCCAAATGATCCAAAAAATTACACCGTGTTTATTTCTGTGGGAAAGAGATCGGCTTTACTTCTTACTTACTTTACCTCAGTTCAGCTGAATGCCTCGAAAATGAACCGAAAATACCTGCAGCCAAGTAAAGGTAGGGAAACATACATTTAACTAGAATTGCACTCGGAGAGCGCAGACCTCGGCCAAGGTGCTTCACTTTAAAAACAGATCACAGCTCATAGCTGGCGGTACCGTGAGGTGGTCGGCTTATTATTAACGCGGTGTGTTTCCATGTAACGAATTGGCGGATGCCTCTCTCATTCAGCAGCCTTGTTATGTCTGTATAACGTATAACATCAGCCAGACAGCCAGCAGCTTCCTCACATCCACACACGTATCTCTCTGCTCTCAGAAGAAGGCAGGGTCACGCATCATCAACACTGTGCATGTGTTATACCCTGTGGTTTTAATGCTCAGGCTGATCGTAATCCATAAAACAAATTCCTGAATCCGTATCATGATCCGGATCGCCACCAAAATCGAATGGATTGTTCATTGTGCCGCACCCCACCCCTTCAAAAGAATTCATTCAAATCCATCACGGACTTTTGGAGTAATCCTGCTAACAGACAGACAGACAGACAGACAAACAAACCAACGCCGGTGAAAACATAACCTCCTTCCTAGGCCTTTGGCCTTGGCGGAGGTAATAAAATAACCACTTGTCACAATTTAATGATCACAGTTGTTAAGATGCTACTGCTAAACACAATTAGCTGTTTGAGTTCTAGTTATTTTTCGCTGTTATTCACTGTTTCACTATGGGAGTTCCCCTGGCATGACCTCCTATGGAAGCTGCATCCTACTTGGACACACCGTCGAGTCTGAATTGTGAGCAAGTCCATCCAATAAGTGTACTGACCGTACTAATCACTGTAGTTATGCATGTAAAATGGAAGAAAATAGACTTGAAGTGTAAAAAAAAACGTTTTTGGTCATGTTTAAGTCAAATGCGGGCCGTTACACGGCCTGTGTGGAGAGCCGGATTGTTTACACGCACATTTTTTCACATTTTGACATTCAAATTAAAAATGTTGGCCCCGATGCGCCAGCCTGAAAAAGTGCACATCTTGATGACAAAAGCTGAGAGCAGATAGCTGGAGATAGCCTCTGCTGAGCTGCTTTTCTTTGCACAGCAGCTGACATCTAAAATCACAATAACAAGTTGCATTTAACTCAAGCAGCTCGCTTACGTTGGATTGTCCGTGGCCTGACAAATTTCACTGTTGAGTTTGCACTTCATGAGGATACACAGTGGCTCAGAGCATCCATTTAATTAATTTGAGGTCAGAAATGATTAATTTCTGACCTCAAATTAAGTAATTTGAGAACACGACTTAACTAATTAAATAATTTACTAAAGATAATTAAAGAGTACAAATGGCTAATTTGCGCACGTGAATTAAGTAACTGGAGAGCTACTAAATCAATTGAGAGATAATGTTGCCTAACATGTGATCTCCAGACGTATATATTCCTTCAGGATTCTATCAATCTTCGCTTTACTGGTGTGCATCAGTTCCCAATCAATACCTATTTGAGATAATTGTGTTTAACACACAAGAAAACAAATAACTGAGCGCTCACTGACCAGTCATCGACTAAAAGTACCTGGCCCCAGTGCACTCCTATTCATCCGTGGCAACAACAATTAAGGCTAAAACACAGCCACCGTGTCAGAACTTCAGCGCTGAAAACAACTGCAAACATCCACACAGCAGGCATTTTAAGCATTCATGGAGCCAATCAAATCTCTCCCTGCAGCAAGGCCCTCATTTTGCTCCCAGCGTTATAGGTGTAGTTGCCAAATTCTTCCCCCCTGCCCATGAAAGGAGCACTTGCCCGGAGGAAAAATGCAAGTTGTAGCAGAGCACATGACTGGTCAATAGAATACAGAAAACATGGATATTAAACAGCCACACTGCATCCAATTCACTCCAAATGGGAAGTGAATCTCTCTCAAAATATAAAATTTCCTAATTTTAATTGTTCATTTTGGAGCGCTGGTCACTCTTTAACATTTGTACATGCGATCTGAAATCATAGATTTACAAGACTTTATAGACTGCACGGACTCATAGACAACAGGTATTAAAATTCATAACTTGAATTTCAGAACTTTGCAGCCCAATTGGACCAATTGTTTTTTTATTATTCGTGTTAATTACAGACCATATACTGTAAACTCTGCCAGAGACGTGTTGATGCTCAAGTTATATTTTGTCAGAGCATGCGTCGAATGTTACTGATTGTTGCCCTGTGTGTCTTCATCCCAAAAATATAAGTAGAAATGTAATTGTAAAGGTGTTCCATGCAGCCGAACTTTGCACCAAACTCTCTGCTGATGAATGACATTTGTGTCCTTTTCAGCCATGCAGACAAATAAAGCTGAGTCACTGCAGCAGCTTTCTCCGGGTCTGCAGAGCCGAAAAGACGTTGCTACTTGACCTTTGCAATTCTTTCATTATTCATGCTATATCCAACTTTGTATAGCTTGAAAATATACTTTTGCTTGATTAAACTCCAATGCAGAATTTTGTAACTTTTAACTTTTTCTACAAATAAAGCCTATAAAAAATTATGAAATAATAATAATAAATAAATTATATCATGTCCTATAAATCATGACATGTTTTACCTTTTATTCTGTAAATGTTACCAGTGTCAAAACAACGCTGCTTTCAAGTGGATCTCGTGAGCTTGTGGCTTCAAGATTGGAAGGTGTGTACACAATATACTTACCATTTAAGTGGTTAAGTCGTGAGAACACCGCTGCTAGGCAACGACAATATTAACGTTACCGTCGATGTCTAGAACACCACAGAAGCTAACAATTTAGCGAGCTAGCAAGCGGGTGACCTAATACAGGAAATGCAAAGGCATAATGACAGAAAAAGGAAAAAAATGAGGTTGTTGGGAATATCAACATTTTCCTCAGCCATATTGTAAAATTCTGAAGAAAAACTCTATACGACTAAAATTACAATATATTAACTTATCATCCACCGAAAAATGTACTTCCATGGCCTCTGCTATTTCTGATTGAAGAGCAATAAGAATGGACACCCATTTCGAATGTCATCAGCTGACTGAATGGGTGTCATCAGTGGTTATCACTACTATTCTAATGCTTCAGAAGGGTCAAACTGCACCTACCATGTTGTGATGATGAAGTGTGAATTGAAACAAAACAACTTTAGCAACAGTAGTGCTTAGTTAGGTTAAGGAAAAGATTATGGTTTGGGATAAAATACGTACGTTTTGTTAACTTATGTATGTGGCAATTAGCATTTAGTGTGTGCGCGTGTAGTCCGGCCGTGCCGGCTGTCCCTTTTATACAGCTCGGCTCTGCGCCTACCTCGGATACTGGCTCAGCAATCTCAAACTCAAATAGAAAATTTTACATTTTCCTGTTTGTTTATGTTACAAGAAATACAACAGCTGATTTCAGAGACAGATGCATTTCCACATTTTCAACATCTGATTCCTTTTAGATTTAAAGGAATTCTGCAACTGAAATCCGGTCTCTAATGTGTCTTGGTTACATGCATGCACACAGGATTTTTTTTTTATATCAGAGAGTCCTCCAATCCACCCAAGACGCATGTTGCGGTTAGTGATCCAACCGCTCCACCTTTCTTAAACACAATCAGTTCTTCCTATACCTTGCTGCCTCCAACCCATGACCTCTATATCATCCCTCTACAACATCTCCATCAGACTCCAGACCTTCATATTTTGATTTTCAACCATTCTTAACGTATTGAAATAAAGGCAGGCAAAACTGTGTACTGTTTTTGGCAAACCAACAATAATGCATGATGTCAAACAGCGATATACGCACCAAGACAGCAGAGAGACAACTCACCACAACATGAGACCTAACACATTCACAGTCACGGGCAGATTCCTGACACTCATTCGCCATTAACAAAACAAGCACTCATCACTGCAAACAGGCGTCTCGTGGGTCACGGAGGCAAACACTTACCAACATTGATGACATTGGCGGAGAGGAAGTGGCTGCAGGGAAGGCTGGCAGTGCTCACGAAAGAGTCGCCATCTGTCGTCACGGTAGTCCTCGACCTCAGCGACAGGTTGGGGGAGTCGGTCACCATGGCCATTCTAGCTGCCACAGGATCCATGACTGCTGATGGATGACGGACAAGTCCCGGGGATCACGCACAGTGTTGTCAGATTTTTAAGGTCGATTCTGACCTCACACCCCAAAGAGTCTGTCTGCTGCCTTTAGAAACTGTGATATGGTCAAAAATAACCAAAAATGGAGCTCAAGAAATATTGTATCTCATTGGTAAAAATATTCGATAAAATCACTGGAAGGAGTAAACTCGAGTTGATGGAGCAAATGCGGCCAGGGAGGTTCCTCAAATTGAAGTTCAGTGGTAGTAGTGGAAAGCTGAAAAAGAAAGGGACTAGATAGACAATGACTGATAGCTAAAGCTGTGAAGCTGTCAGACCAGTCCTCAGTCAAATATTCGCAAAGCAAAAACTCCAATCCAATATTCAAAAGTCACAGAAGGAAGTCTTTGATGAGAAATTCCCAGACACGTTCCTGAAAAGATTTTATTTTTTATTAGCGCTGAGAAGCTGCAGGGGGGGCAAAGGTCCTTCCGTCTGTGAAGAGCAGATTATGATGATTGCCGTCACTCAATAAAACGTCTGGTCCTCCTGATCCAAACCATAATCACAGTCAGGCCGAGCTGCTCCAGTCACCTACAGACAGAGACACAGAGACACATGAGAGAAACATTCTCTTCACCTCACATGATTTATGAGGACAAACCCAAATACTACAGTAGCACTACTGCAGTTTCTGCTCAAAATACACAACTATGTTTAGTCATAACTTCATAGTTCAAAGTCATAACTTTACAAGAACAAAATTCGGAATATTACGAGAATAAATTCATAACTTTACGAGAAAGAAAGTCATAATATTACCAGAATAAAGTCATAACTTTATGAGTAAAAAAGAAAATAACTTGTAAAATTATTACTACTATACTACTATACATATATATACTAATATTATGACTTTATTCTCATAATATTACAACTTTTTTTCTCGTAACATTATGACTTTATTCTCGAAATCTCCGATTTATTTTATTTTCCTCAATGTGGCCCTAATACTCTGTCGTACCGTCGTACCATAGACCTACAACAACGATAAATAAAAATTGAAATTTAAACATTTATTCATTTCCACTAATGTTTTTAAAAAATCCACGGGGAGCCACTGGAGAGGAGCTAAAGAGCCGCATGTGGCTCCAGAGCCGCAGGTTGCAGACCCCTGCCTTAGGTCATACCATCCCAATTAATTTGTGTGTATTTGTACGAGAGCTCACTAATTCTATTTTAGTGTGTGATTAAGGAAGCATAGCAATTAACATTAAATTTAGCACAAAACATATAACTGTATGTTATTTTATGCCACTGTAATGTTGTTATTGGAAGGAAAATGGAAACATACGATTGCTTTTACTATATGTACCAATGTGGACTGTGGCCCACAATAACATAAGAAATATTCTTAAAAAAGCAAGCATAGCAAAAAACATAAGAGATGAGGACTAACTCCTATCCCTAAACTCCATTACATAATTGGACATCAGTACAGTCAGAGTTTGCATGGAGCCAGCATCTAGTGGTCTGTAGAGAAACTGCAGCTTAAAGCAGCTCAACATTGCTGTGGTGGTTGCTATTTGACCTAATGACAATGAGGATAGGGAGAGGAGTTTCAATTTAAGATTGTGCACAGGTACTACCCTGATAAATTAGCAAGTTGTTAACAATAGTTGCACTTTTTTTGTGAAGGGGAAACTACTGTGTTTCTAGATTGTTTTCATGCTAATTCTTTTTGGTTTCATTTACAGAAGAACTTCTCAAGATATCATACGAACAAAAATTTACATAATTAATTTGATTAATATCTTAGCAAAATATTACATCCATAAAATGATATGGCTTAAAAGAATACCCTCCTTTTATACTTTGAAAGATGCTGATTTGTTTGTGTTTAAAACATATTTGACAACAATTGAAAACTTAAACCTCAAAAACTCAAATGTATTTGTTTAACAGACCCCGATTGTTTTTGTTTTTAATCATCTTTCAAATATATAAATTATTTTCATTTTATATTATTTTTATGCTGTGAAATATACTTATTAATTTTTTTGTAATGAAAAATCTGAACATGTTTATGTAACTACTGTATTGAGCTTTCTAATTAAATTATATATATATATATTTTTTAAAAAAAATGAGGATGGGGTTAGGAAAAAGACAACAGAAGCAGTACGTGTGTCCCCTACACACACACACACACACACAGTAGTACACTATTGGAAACACACACTGATGAGGAAAATGTGTGGAGTTCCCCGTAAGGTCTCCCCATACACAACCAATGTATTATTCATCAGTTGTATAATATACTGTAGGCTAATCAATGAAGCTCATATGACCATCATATAATAGGTGGACAAATCACCAGAGTCAGTAACAGACATAACACGGTTTGTTGTGTGTTTCCTCTCAGTGTGTATTAATACATCTGATTGTCAGGGGTCACTCCAGGCCCCCGTTGGGTTCCATCAAACTTCACTTGACCTCAGATTCCATTAATGATGCTGCTATATTTGGATGTTACAGCACAAAGTCACACATATTAAATGATTCAGATTGCTGTGAGAAAATGAAACCTGGAGGCAGCAGCGAACTGAACTGACTGAGCATAAAACAGAAATGTAACATAGTAAATGGGATTTAAAATGTTAAGAAAAAAAATATATGTTTTTTAAATTACAAGACTTTAATTTACTCTAGTTTGAGAGACAAAGCTTCAGTCTACAGCCAGCGTGTTACACCACACCTCAGACTCTCTTCACCTCTCCTACCTAAACTTCCTTTGTTTACCTACCTTTGCCGCCTTCCGCCATCACTCACAGAAACCCCCCTCCCCCTCCCCCCCCTCCCACATAAAGATTGGATAAACCCGAAAACATTTACCTCTCAGCTTGAAAGGCTCCTTTAAATCAGCTTTCAAAGTTGGAATTTTTAATGTTGTGTATGTGATCCACCACCCTGCTAAGGACTGAACTGTGTGTGTTTGTGTGTGTGTGGGTGGGGGGGGATGTGAGTCAGGGTTAGCGAGACGTGGTGGGCTGGCTGGGGGACATGTTGAGAACTGTTTCTGGAAGGTTGGCGGTCAGATTGGCTGAGCTGCAGGTCCGGGCACGTTCCCTGTTTCCACATATACACACTCCACCTGGTCACAGGGAAAGGTGTGTGTGTGTGTGACTAAAGCTGGTATGTGAAGAGGTAATTCCAACGAAAAGATGATGTCACAATCATTTCACCCTTTCTCCTAACTACCACGTTCCAAACAGCCATCGACCGACCATGGAGGGCATCTTGTAACATCATCAACATTCTCCGTACTCAGCGTTGACTTAAAAAAAATTATCTTTTAAATTGACAAACATCATATGTTTGATTCATGGCGCAATTCAAACGGGATAAAAAAAATATTTACCTCTCTCCGTTGACTACCGTTCATATATTTTTTTCCGAAATAAGGTCCGATAGGGCTCCCACCGGTAGGGGCGGGTCTTCAGCTCTCTATAGAGCAAGTGCGCGTTTTATTGCTTACGAATGCAACTTTCAGTAGTAAGATGAAGACTGTGGTATCTCCTTATTCAAACACAACACACACACAGCACCATATGCAGAAAGAAAGCAACCCTGCTCAGATCAGCAGTATAGCCTATAGCAGTTTAGAGGCACTGCCAGCCAAGAGTGGGCAGCTCAGCTAAACACAGGGAGTGAGCGAATAAATGAATGAATATGTTGTTGCAAGTGACTCATTTTCTCGATGCAGGAGGTGCTTCAGCAACCAAAACACAACAAAAAAAAAGATAACACACACACACAAGATGCCTCCACTAGTCTGACTTTTCCTGCACAAGTCAACTAACCCTAACGCTAACCCCAAGTTACAATCATACATTATAAAATAAGCAATTTTGAATGGACATTTTTACTGCTGCGTGTCAATACAGTGTTGTACATTGCACTGTTTGGGAGCACGAAACTCAGATAACAGTGTTAACAGACAGAGAGGACAGTATATAGTCTCCTGGACCTCCTGGGTCGTCCACAGTGGTTCTTTTTTTCATGACCACAGCATCCAAGATGTATGGCAGGCCTATGAGAGCATACCTAAAGAGATCAGCATCCACCAGAAGACTGCTCTATTGATTCTCTTCCTGAGCTCTTCTCATGATTGATTATTGTCATTAAGTGTCAACAGCAACCTGTTTACAGTATCTCTCAATGTTTGTTTCGAGTATTCATAAGCGGTTAAAGTCACACAATAAATCATTCTCTTCGCCAAGACGCTCAGTCCTGTTATATCTGCGATAACAAAAGCCTAAATCCTAAACACACTACCTTGTCAAACAGCCACGTGGAATAATATGAAAAAACACATTTTCAGGACCAAAATACTATGGGGCAATCAATGTGTTTTTTTGAGTTACTTTCAGTTGTCTATTTCGATACAAGCTGTTATGTGTGTGGGTTTGTGAGGGAACCCACAACTACTCCCCATCTCCGAGAGGACATTTACTCACTGTTTTGATAGCAAATATAACCATGAACATTGTTGCAGATACACTTTCATTCCAAAATGAGATATTCTCGATGTGACAATAAAAAAAAGAACGTCTACTACACTAAAAGTCTGCTAACAAAAATCACAATATTGCTTCTGTTCTAACTGTGAAGAACTCTTTCTTTATATTCTCTATATGAGACATATTACACCGAGTGACTGCATGAATACATGTACAAAAAAATGAGATCCAATCACAAAGGCATCCAAGGACAGTTAGATTGAATGAACCAGAGGATATTTAGACCTGATCCAAAATGTGGGCTATTCAAATAGACCCAAAGAGAGAGAGAGAGAGAGAGAGAGAGAGAGAGAGAGAGACTGGGATGATGCTGCCTGATGCAGTCAAAATCAGCAGCAACACATCTTTTTTCCTGCACTTCACAGTTCACTCACTCCATCTGTCTATCTCCTGTGATAAAGATGCCCCATGTGATCAGAGCTGATAGCAATTCCTCTTGGATCTGCTTGGGTATTAGACATACTGACACACAGACCTGAGAAATTTGATCTGCCACTTTTGAAATCTCTGCGCTAAAGAAAGGAATAACATTTTAGATCTGATGTCATTTAATGTTCAATATATTTTACATAAAAAACATTGTATGTATAGTAAATGACAGTGTTCGAATTACACCATAGAGGGAGGGTAGTGTACACAGTACTGTACTGTACTTTGTATTCACCATCCATAGTGGTTATTTGCATAAAAAACACACAATTCAAACTATTGTGATTATTTAAATATTTGCTTTGATTTAAAAAAATATTGGCAAGCTGCTTAGAGCTAGTGTTAGGAAGTTAAAGGGACTGTTTGTAAGAATCAGAAATGCTTGTTAACAGCGACACCTGTGGCCGTTAAGTCAGCAAAAGTCAGCGTCGGACTCGAGCTTGTGCTCGCTCTACATAGACATGAACGAGCATCGCTTAAAACAGTGAGGCGACACACGTCAGCTAAAACCACAATATCACTCTATATTTCAGCTGCTTGGCAGTAATGTTAGCTGACCAGACGAAGGTCTCTCCATGAATCACTGCTGATCCTTGTGTTGGCTTTTCCTGCTTCAGCCTCCCAACCGCAGTCGGAGGGAAAGGGAAGACACCGATACCCGGTCGGAGACGATAACGTTTCTCACTGCGGAGCCCCGTCACTTCACAAGACACGGGAAACCTCTGTTGGTCTGGAGGAGCTGCAGCAGTTATTTCAGCACAAACATCCACTGTATATTCACTAGATATTCTCAGAGCTACGAAGTTTCCTGCAGTGTGTAGTGTGCGCGCATGCATGTGAGATGGAGCGAGCTGAATGAAGGCAAGCAGACAGAGGAGCAGAGGAGCAGAGATTCCGGCCCTGGAGACTAAAGCTACGGTGTCCCCCGTGTCCTCCGACCGCGTCTAACACTGTTTAACAGACGGGCTTCACTAGATATAACTTTGTAGTTTTGGTACTTCCGTGTAGTTTGTGTTGAGTCTTGTCTGAACAGTATAGCTAGCATATGCGAGCGTGCATGGGACACCGACCCGCGTGATTTACAGTTTATGTGTAAAAAGTTACAAACAGTCCCTTTAAACAGGTCATAATTCCCTCTCTAATATCTATTTTTTATTACTGTGGAAACATCTCCGCCCAATCAACTGGATTTTTTTCAAGTTTCTTGCCAAAAACTTGATTTTACGAGATTACCTCATGATAACCACCACTGCCAACAACTACCAACTGCCAACTACTCGCATTTGGTGGGTGGCGGGTGCTACTTTCAGACCTTACATACAGTACTTTGAATTCCAGTTGAAAATCAGTTTTATTCAACAACATCTATACTACAATAAATGTGGTGTGGCACAGATATCTAGTAGCTACACCTGTGCCACATGTTGAGCAAGGTTTTATGAAGAGTCCTGTAAACTGAACAAAAGAGTTCTTCAGGGCAGAAACATTAAACTGTAGGTCAACACCCTTTTTCTTGCTACTAAGTACAGCGAGACAAGCTCAAGCACGGTCATGCACTTCACCTCCGTTTCACAACGCCAAGCCTGACTAAACCGAGTGGGAGAACAAAAGTGTGCAGTGTAGCCTATATAGAGTCAGTGGATAGAGGATGTCGAATCGCAGTGGCTGCTGTTAAAGTGTCAGAGCAACAAGACAACTCTCATGACTAAAAGCTACACAGCCACAATGACAACTTGAATAATGCATGAAAAGTGTTGTCAGAGGGTGAGTCAGCCCGCGCTATACTTATAGACCTCTGCAGAGTGTGTTTCAGCTTGTGGTTTGGACCGCCGGGTGCTGTTGTGACTAGCACGAGCACACTTACGCATTCTGTCCTCCGTAGATGTGGCTGCTTTACTAAGCCGAGAGAGAGAGTGAGAGGGAGACATACACACATCAGCACTGTGCGAGCGTGCGTATGTGCGTGCGTGCGTGCGTGTACAAGCAAAAGGGACTAAAATTTTAATTAATTTGTGTTTATGGGATTATGCATGTGCACATACAGCAGTAGCTAGACGTTACAGGCCAATAGTCAAAGGCAAACTAAGACAATGGCTCTTTCTTCTACATTCCCCACCTGACTGCTCCCTCCACACAACACATGCACAGACAATGGGATCCATTCATCGCACATAATTTAAAGAGAGGTTTCACCAAAGTGTGCAATCACTGGCATCCGAGATAATGTGCATGACAATGAAGTACATGTTGCTGAAAGGAAGAAATTATGCTTATCCCTGTAGTATCATCTAATCAAATGCCAACACCTGGTTTTTGATAACATCAATAACCTTCAAGAATAGAAAGGCCTGATTAGACTTTGCCAAAAAACATCTAAAAAAAAAAAAAAACAACAAAAAGAAGCCCAGTTCTGGAACAGCATTCTTTGGACAGATGAAACTAAGATCAACCTGCACCAGAACGATGGGAAGATAAAAGCTTGGAACGGCTCATCGTCTGATGCATACCATATCATCCGTAAAACACGGTGGACGCAGTGTGATGGCATGGGCATGCATGGCTTCCAAGGGAACTAGGTCACTGGGACTTGCCATCTGCTCAGATTCAGCTAAATTCAGCAAAGTCGATTGGAAGGCGCTACACAGTACAGATGGACAATGACCCAAAACAGACTGTTTTTTAAGGCAAAGAAGTGGAATATTCTGCAATGGCCGAGTCAATCACCTCATCTCAACCTGATCGAGCATGCATTTCACTTGCTGAGGACAAAACTAAAGGCAGAAAGACCCATGAAAAAACAACAACTGAAGACAGTAAAAGGCAGTAAAGTAAAAGAAAGGAGGAAACGCAGCATTTGGTGATGTGGGTTTCAGACCTCAGGCAGTCGACAAAGTAAAAATTTGCATTTTATTTATGATTGTCAATTTGTCCAATTACATTTGAGCCCCTGAAAATAAGGGACTGTGTATAAAAATGGTTGCAATCCTTACTATACGTTTCATACAATATTTTTGTTCAACCCCTTGAATTAAAGCTGAATGTCTGCACTTCAAATTGCATCTTGATTGTTTCATTTCAAATCCATTGTGCTGGCTATTGTGGAGGCCACAGATGCCCATTCTATGCAACAAATATCAAAATCAGGTTCACATGAAATTCACTGATCACATTCATGCTCCCCAGGGAATGAACCCTGTCCAGTTTGGACACTACGTGACTTTCCCACCTACATTATCCTAGAAAGAAATTGCCACCTCTTAAATATACAAAATATGAAAAACTAGTGGTTGTATTAATATGAAATGTGCTGTGAATATTCATGGTCCACAGATGATAAATCCTAAAGTTTTCGGTGACCCCCTGACTCTATCACCACTGTCAAGTCCAAATTTCAATTTGTGAACAAGAGCTTTCACAATTTAATGTGCAAATTTCTGTGAAATGTAGTTATTTTATGCTCCCCAGAGGATGAACCCTTTCCATTTTGGACACTCCATTTTTGAGCTTCCCTCTTGCGCTGAAGACAAAAAGGCAATTTTGCACTCAAGGTAATTTTTAATCTAATCAGGACATTGTTATGGAATTTACCGAGCACATTCATGCTCTTAAGGGGATGAACCTTTTTGATTTGAATGAGCTTTTTCCTCTAATACTGCAAAATAGCAGCATGATCAGTGTGTTGTTTGTTTCATCCAAGGATGAATCATTTCCATTTGTTTATTATAATGTTCAGTCTTAATCCATATTTATTGCTGAAACATAACATTTTCAGGATTTTCAAAAAGGAGCCTTTTACTTCAGCCAACATTTCATTCTGTTGAATAAATAAATGTACGCCCACACAGCAGCAACGCACTTTCCCGGGAGGTTGGATTGTTGAATCTTCCAGGTCTTTATTCCAGGTAAGGTGCTCGGTTTCAATTCTGTTACATCCCCCGTGACTAAGCTGAAAGAGGCTGAAAACCAACACCCTGCTGCAAAACAAGCCTCCACAAAGGGACAGAGAAACCGGCTCTTCCCATCAAACCACACTCGTAGTCATAGCTGCCAAGGCTGGTTGATACAGTTGGCCAGCAGCATGTCGCAGATTGTATGTGGTGTGTTCCTCGTAGGAAAGTCAAGAAGTCACACGTGCACACACACACACGCACACAGAGTTATTGTATTTCTGGTAAAGTTGATCTAGCTATGATGAAACGGGATGAAGAAAACTATGAAAATAAGTTTCTCAGAATGTGTGCTAACCCTGCTGATCTCTGTCATGATGCCAAACAAGCTTATACTTTTTTTACTGAGACAAAATAGAACTAAAGTGTGACAGACAAAGAAAAACATTGGAAGGTTCAATCTGTTCATACATACATATATACATACATACATACATAAAAACAAAAACACAACAAGTCTTATTTTCAGGTGATAATACACTAAAGAAAACATACTTATTAATATTATATATTCCATTTCTACCAATAGAGCCCCCTAAATGCTATACACTGTTCCTTTAAACTCTGGTTACCTAAGTGGAAGGCTCTTTTCATACATCTATCAGGAAAAAGGCCCAGCAGAGGTTGAACTTCCTGCGCCAGCTCAGGACCTTCCTCAAGAGCTGCTTATCCAGTTCTACACTGCAATAATCCAGTCTATTCTCTGCACATCCATCACTGTGTGGTTTGGATCAGTCATCAAACAGGACAGGAACAGACTACAATAAACAGTCACGACCGCAGAGAAAATCATTGGTGCCAGCCTGCCCTCCATCCAGGACTTCTACACCTCCAGAGTCAGGAAACGGACAGGAAGCATTACTGCAGACCCCTCAGACCCTGGACACAACCTCTACACTAGCACTGTATAGCACTGTACGCCAAAACAACCAGACACAAGGACAGTTTCTTCCTGCAGGCCGTCACTCTGATGAACACTTAAATCATCACATCATACACTGTCAATAATCCTCTATTCGGCATGGAGAGGAGGTCATGTTGCTCTGGCTCTACCTGTTTAGTGTATATATATATGTATGTTTGTGTGGAAAAAATAGGTGTAAATATATGTATATTTATATTTACACCTATTTTTTCACATACTTGTGTACATAACAGTTCTGTCTATTCTTCTGTCTATTCCAGCTTTGTTGTCCTTGTCTCTAGCTGTTATTTCTATTTCTGTATAAGTACATAGAAAATTAGTCAAATTCCCTGTATGTGCACACATACTTGGCAAACAAATCTGATTCTGATTTTGATACATACTGTAAAATACAGCCGTCGACACTTAAAGCTCAACCCGGTCCAATTTCCCTCCAGTTTTCCCTCAGTTAACAAAGATAAAACAGGAACATGGTCAGTCAGTCAGTGCTCACCTTAAATCTCTCATACAGTGAAGACTAAAATTTGATGTTGTTATGAAGTCAGTTATGGAGTTAAATTGTGTAACTGTAATTGCCACGTTAAGATAATCATAAAGTCATGTCGAAACAAGACGAAAAATGTGTTTATTTAGGTATCTGTGTTTTAAAAAGGAATTTTGGCTCCTTATCAATACTGTTTATGTGTTACCAACAGGTTACCGATGTTTCCTCCCAAAGCGTCGATGAAAAGAGAGAACATGTGAGGACAAGACAGACTTGGGCTGTTGTAATAAACTGTGCATAGTCAAACTTTTCCAAAAAATTGACTCTGGGCATGTTAGGACTTTGTATGGATGTGCAAGAGATCTATGCCCTAAAGTAAGGGCATGATTTGATCTGTGTAGCCTTATTAACATTCAGACTTCAGTTAGAATTACCTCATACAATGATTAACAACTGTCACAGGTGCTAGTTTCAGGACTGATGAGGCCATGTATTTGATATTTGTGAGATAATGAACTTATACCATCATTTGAAATTTCCATCAGAACATTCAGCATGTTGCCAACAGTGTATTTGGTAACCTTGGAGACTCTAGTATGAGTGTGATGCATGCGACGTTTGACGCAGTTTGTCAATGAACATTACAACACTTTGATGATGACCTTTTTCCACAATGAAAGCGAGACCTGTTGGATATCAGTAGGTCTACATGTATGTCTCCACCAGTAATGTAAGCTAATGTTAATGTGTTTGAAATGAAAAAAAAATGTACTGTAAGGGCTAAATACATTTACAGTCCAACTGAAAATTAGACAAGAAGCAAAAACAGAACAGCTGGGACAAACATGTAGGCCTGTACGGCAAGATTTTTTTTAAAAAGCAAACTAATCCTAAGGCAACATCTGTAACCATTGACAACGATGTTGATGATGACCGCTGTTGCCGCAGAATGGTTAAATTGTATGATGGAAATGTGACTGAATTTCACAGACAAAAACTCGACTGAAATTTCGTTGACTAACTAAACTAGCCTAGGGTTGAATGTATAAAATGTGACTATACATTTTCATTAAAAGACTAAATTTAAATTAAAATCAGGTGCTGAGATTAACATGGGAAACATACACTGATCAGCCATAACATTATGACCACTGAGAGGCGAGGTGAATAACATTGATTATCTCGTTACAATGGCACCTAACAGTGGATGGGATATATTAGGCAGCAAGGGAACATTTTGTCCTTGAAGTTGATGTGATGGAAGCATAAAAACTGGGCAAGCGTAAGGATGAGAGCGACTTTGACAAAGGGCCAAATTGTGATGGCTAGACGACTGGGTCAGAGCATCTCCACAACTGCAGCTCTTGTGGGATGTTCCCGGTCTGCAGAGGTCAGGACCTACCAAAAGTGGTCCAAGGAAGGAAAACCGGTGAACCGGCAACAGGGCTCATTGATGCACATGGGGAACGATGGCTGGCCCGTGTTGTCCAGATCCAATAGAAGAGCTACTGGAGCTCAGATTGCTGAAAAAGTTAATGCTGGTTCTGATAGAAAGGTGTCAGAACACACAGTGCATTGCTGTTTGTTGCGTATGGGGCTGTGTAGCCACAGACCAGTCAGGGTGCCCATGCTGACCCGTGTCCACCGCCAAATGCGCCTACAATGGGTATGTGAGCATCAGAACTGGACCACGGCACAATGGAAGAAGGTGGCCTGCATGGTCTGATGAATCAAGTTGTCTTTTTCATCATGTGGATGGCAACGAGTTGGAGGTGTTGACTCGGCCTCCAAATTCTCCAGATCTCAATCCAATGGAGCATCTGTGAGATGTGCTGGACAAACAAAGTCCGATGCACGGAGGCCCCACCTCGCAACTCACAGGACTTAAAGGATCTGCTACTGACGGCTTGGTGCCAGATACCACAGCATACTTTCAGAGGTCTAGTGGAGTCCATGCCTCGACGGCTCAGGGCTGTTTTGGCGGCAAAAGGGGGACCTACTCAATATTAGGCAGGTGGTCATAATGTTATGGCTGATCGGAGTATTGCTCTACAAAGCAATCATGGTTCTAAAGGGCAAAAAAAAAAAATCCCTCTCCAGAGACCTTACTCCACCAACAGACATTTGACAGTCAAAAAGCAAGTTATCTCACAGCTCATTTCCAAGTCAGATGTGGTTTACTTTTCTATATGGTCAACCAGACGATCCAGAACAGTCGGCAATGTGGGCAACGTATCTGAAAAGGTCAGAGTGACTCGCAACCAGATGCACAAGATGAAAAGTAGGAAATTATTTGGTAGAGAAGAAAAATTAAATGCAACTCTGAAAAGGTCAGGAAGTGTGTTCCAAACTAACAAAGACACTATTGGAGTTTGTTTTTTTGTTTTTTTTGGGAGGGGGCATAGGTTAATGATATTCCCTCAAAGAAAGAACAGAACGTGTGGTCTCTACGTCTCGGTATGTAAATGTAAATTTTGTCGTGTTTGAACCTGATGTCACTTTCATCTAGATGTGCTGCAGTGCTAATTACACACACATAAGACACGTTAATTGCTATTCCAACTACTCAGTGTTTAAGATGCGATTCATTTTGTAATGTAATGAGTGATAGATGGTGTCACTACGCACTACACACATGCTGCCACTTGTTAGTTTGCCAATGAGCTGGCAGAATAACAAGTCATCTAGTTATGTTAATGATTCCTTTTAGTTGATGGCAGTAATAAAAAAAGCCCTCATCAAAATACATTCTGAACATAGCTTTTCCAGTCACACACACACTAAGACCAATGTGCAAAAGCAATATAATGATTGGTTAAAGGAAAAGTTCAACATTTTGGGAAGTACTTTGTTCGCTTTCTCTCCGAGAGTGAGATGTAATGACGTGTTCAATTTAAGAAGAAATTTCACCTAGAACGACCCCTGAAATCGGATTTCCAGGTCGGATAGTCAAGAGAACCTCGCCAACCCCGACCTCAAAATCCAAGATGACTGCTCCGCGCAGCAACAGAAGTGAAAGCTGTTGTAATGTAGGCCTACTGTTTATTAGCCCTTCTGTCTTATTTGTGTCTCATTAAATCAGTCGTACACAGTACTGTCCAATTTCTACGTGTAGCATGTTACTATGGTGTTTGTATGCGCAAAATAATGTGTAATGAGTTTTTTTCCAACACGTTCAACTCGCTTGTGAAGTCATTCCCAGCTCCGATTTCCAACTTCCAAGGCATATGTACATAACTTACTTGAGTCTGGACGTGGTTAGCCTAGCTTAGCATAAAGACTGGAGGCAGGGGGAAACAGCTAGCCTTGCTCTGTTCAAAAATACACGTAAAGCTCACTGATGAACATGTTGTGTGATGTTAGTTCCCTTCCTCTGGAGTATGGGCATCACACGGTCTGACTCTGTTGAAGTCTTTAAATCCAAACTTAAAACTCATCTTTTTTGCCTTGACTTTCAATGAATTGCTTATTCTTTTATTATCCGTCTCAATGCATCATTAAAGCCCCCCATTGAAATGTATTTTGGCATTTCTATGATATTTCATATTTATTTGTTATATTTGTTTCCTGACTAAGTTCATGAGCCACACTGTTTGCCAAATGTTTTTGACAAATAACTTAATTTTGTGCTCAAAGTAAAAAAAAAAAAAAAAAAAAAATGAACAGTAAATTCATCTAAACTGGGTTGAAAAACGATGCAATCTGGTTGCCATGGTGATGAATTAGGTCCTGAGAGAGGGATTCATTCCCTGTTGCTCTTCCTGAGGTTTCTTCCATTTTTTCCCTGTTAACAGTTATTTGGGGAGATTTTCCTCATCTGATTCAAGGGTCTAAGGACAGAAGGTGTCGTATGTTGTACAGACTGTGGAGCCCCTTGAGGCAAATTTGTGATCTTTGATATTGACCTGACTTGACTTGACTTGAAATGTAAATCACCGCTATTTGATATTCATTGGAATGAAATAGGGCAGTAAGCTGTGATTTAATCCACTGAGAAAGATGCAAATGAAACGTCACACATGATGAAGTGTACACTATGAATAAGTTAATAACTGAGAGGAATAAGGCCTCATACTCAGTCAGAGAGGGCAATGCCAATAAATCCTCTGAAATATATTTCAAGTGGAAATTGTAAAAGCTTCCTTTTTTACCCCATTGATACATTTTCTTCTTGTCAACAAACCCTATGAAAAACAATACATGTAACAAGTATTGTAAAACTGATATATCTTCTTCCTTTGTGCCATAGAGCTCCATTGTTGTTAAAAGAAAAACAAAAAAACTATTAAAAAGACATCAATGAGCCACACTGTGCACTGGGTGACATGTTCCTTCATTACCATGAACACACACACACTGTAGGTTATTCTACCATCCTGCTGCCACAAATACTAGAGCACGAAATGTGGATTAATCCGCCGCTGATAATAGTCCCCAGCAAATTCAGCATTTCCTCCTGTTTGAGTAACATGTGATAAAAACTATATTGGGCAACTATATATTGAAACTATATACTTATGAGCCATTTGCAAAGATTTACCACTGAGCTTTGGGCTGATGGAAGATTGAAAGTATTGAGAGACGGACTAACTCATTGTCACATTTGGTCTGCTCAAGGGATTTGTTGACAATAAGAAAATGTGTCTCCTTCAGTTCTCTCCTATGCAAGTTGCTACAGATCATTACTGTATGTTAATGAGTCCCGCCTCCAGTGAGTTAGTGTTGCAATTACGTACATAAAGTTGAGGAACTTACCAGAGAGCTTAAAAAAGAAGCACCAAAATCACAGCGGAGGCCAAGTTATCCTGACTTTTTGACCCTATAGAAAGGGTCAAGCACCAAAATCTATGAATCCTGAACTTCCCACAGTGCAACTAAGCAGTGTATTACATTAGACCCTCCCCGTCTAGTAAGTGTTCACATCTTTCAAACTCAACGCCTCCAGTTTGTAATACAGCTTTTTTTTTCAAAATGTGTGTTCTCCCAATCCACGCAATGTCTCTTTAGTCATTTTCTACTGTTTCCAATGTTTTTACAGGGCGTGTAGTCCTCCCCACGATGAGCAAACTGACTTTGACATGTCAAATCTGTAAAATACTGCTTTGACAACAAAATAAATTGAATTTACAATGCATAAATGGGTATATTTATTATCTATGAAGGGTGAAAGTTTTCATCTATTTGGCATTCAGTTCATACAGTCACTCTGAGTGTGCACAGTCCTATCACCACCAAACAAACCCCCTGTTTGTTTTACCTTATGGCCTCATAAAAAGTCATATGGTACAATTCATATTCTCTGAAACATTCTGTGTGGACAATGTGGCAAAGCGCCTCTCATGCTTTCGAGTCACAGACAGACTACTGTACTTGCCTTAAACCAAGGGTTAATCACGATTTACTATGAGTACTTGTAGTGTCTGCACTGTGTGATATATGACTTTCCCACCCCCAGGCACTGCAAGTTGAGGAAATCAGCAGTCTGTAAACCATAAATATGTCAAGTTGTAAAAAAAAGGCACTTGAACAGGTTTCTTAAGACTGGAAAATTAACTTCATGTGCCTGTATCTGCACTCTACTACACATAGGAACACTTAAGGTCTTAGTATCCTTCAAATGAACTATGACGCGTAACCAACCACATCTAATGGCAAAATTGTTTATATCTGTTTCAAATGGCCCGACATCGAAGGTGGGATGAAAAGCCTGCCATCATGAAGAGGGGAGGGATTGGAGAATGGAGGATGAATCATAAATGTTGATAGCTGTGCACACTTTTAGATCGTCTCTCCTCAAAGTGAGTCATGGTGTTGCGCTGAGTTGTACGCACAAAAAGTGACAGAAGTGTGAGGATTCGATTGAACGAAACAGAAACCAAAAACCTGGACAGTCGTGAAGTGGGTGTGATTGTCTGTTTCAACAAGTTTCCCCTTCAGAAAGGGGCTTTCGCATGCTGTTAGACGATCTGACAAGAACTTTGTTTGAAGAATCCTGAAGCCTTAATCATTAAAGTACTTGATTTAGCGCTGTACATGAAGAGCTTACTGCTGAGGCCACCACTGAATGAAAAAGTCTCAATTTGAAATTCTCAACAAGTCCACCAAACTTAAGGATAAAAATACATCATTTGTAAGTACCTTCCTGAAACAACTCATATAATCAATTTCTAATCGGACACCCCTATCAGCAGGATGACATCATTCGTCTGTGCCCTCCAAAACCATTACAGAAAATTCATACCAGTGTTTACCAATCTGCCAACTTTATGGTTAAGCTTTGCTTTGATTAAGTGGCCGTTCAGACTGAAACCAGCCCTGCGTTAAAATAATGCAGGGAGCTGCGTTGGGGGTGTGCTGCTTCAGGTACCGGTGGGACATGAAATACAATCCAGGAAGTCCAGTTTGAGTAACAGATCCATAAGTCTGAAGGCTTCTCAGACACTACAACACTGTACAGAAGGTTTATAATAGTCTGGGACAGGATTTTACATCTCTGGGTATTGTGCATACTGGCTCGCTGGAATAGCTAAAACTGCATTCACACCAGATCAGGCGTTGCAGTGATTCACCGTAGGGTTGTGCGGAGGTGTGGGAGAGTCACATTAATGGCCCACAGTCCTTTGTTCCCTCATGGCTAGGCCAAAAGCTGATTATGTGTCAACTTTCTGCCGCAAGCCGCTGCATTGTTTTCCGGCACCCTCTGCAGCAGCCGCCATAGCCGCAGCCCGATGCATTACCCCCATTCAAAATGAATGGGTTAACCTGCGTTTTCGCCACAACACCTGATCTGGTGTGAATGCAGCCTTGCTGGGACACTTACAGCTGGGGTCGGTAACATTGGAGAAACCAGCCAGAGTGAGCTTGATTTTAAATATGAGCCTACACAGCCCAGTAGCTAGCAGCTAACTAGCTCCAAAAGTCTCTAAATCTATAGCGAGAACGTCGCAAAGTTGGCAACACTGACAGTCCGTCCCTTCAGCCTCCCTCCAATGCCACTCCCCCAAAATGATCATTATGAACGTAAACAACGTTAGCGGCTTATGGAAGACTCAGGTGATGCGCAATGAGTGCACGGGCAGAGTGCACACAGGTAGGCAGGCAGGTAGGCCGTCCAATCATTCCATTTGATTTATTGATTGCTGTCGGGATGTAATGAGAATTTCAACAATTGAAAAAAAAAGTTTCAAAAATACATTATCTACCCTAGCTTTAATGGAACTGAGCCATTGTTAATGTTAGTAATTTCTCCTGTGCTTTTCCTGCTTGGACAATTCAAAATGTCTGCTGTTAAAACGGTCCACTGGACACAAAAGCCTGTAGAATCAGTTCAAGGACTCCTGGGTTCCTGTCAAAGACCCCTGAAGCACCTCAGGCATTCATGGAACCTCCTGGGGAGGTCCCCGCAGGTCCACAAACCCTAAATGCATCTAAGCCATCCAACATGCAGGATATCGCACAATCGTTTGTGTGTGTGTGTATGTGTGTGTGTGTGTGTGCGTAGTTCAGTGTGAATCCCAGACTTGACATGTGTTTGATACCACAGCTGAAACAGATGTTGCCTGAGGTAATTATGGAAATAACTTGCTCTGTGTCTCCTCAGCAGGTGTTGCCTCAGTTCATCTGCTTCTTTCCGGTTTGAGTGCCGGTCTCTGGGGTCCTTTAAGGATGTCTCTTTACAAACAACCTGACACCCACAAACTCGATATAACAGCTCCTGTATACTCTATTGTTATGTTGTACTTGTGTACTCAGTTTAGCTTCAGCAATCCAGTTTAAATTATGATTACCATAATATAAGAAACAATAAATGATACTGATATTGGCCATTAAAAATTATATTTGGCCTAAACAGTGCTGTCAACCTCTGATATGATACAGTTGATACAGTGAATGTGTTTATATGTGAAAAATTCACATATAAACACATGTTGCTTTCAGATATTTCATATAACCATAGGTGATTTTCATCTGAAATGACTCGATAAATCACAATTAATTTCACATGTAATATCACATGTAACAACACTTGTGATACTTTCATACTAATAAATTAATATAATGATAGGCACATGTGAAAACACCAGTATTACATTAATATCATATGTGCACAAACATCTCACTTGAGATAAATTTACGTTTTATAGACACATTTGATGTCCAGGAATTTCACATGCAATATCACATTTGAAAACACCATTTCCTTTGTGGTAAATTTAGATTATGTAGGCATATGCAATTTTCAAATAGTTCACAATGTAAGACATAACATGTGAAAACAACAATTTCACATATACAGGGACATATCGTTCTATGTCCGTTACACTACACTGTTCAAAAGTTAGTCATCTCCTGCCACAAGATCTCGATTGGGTCCAAGCAGATGTCTGAGAGGACTCTACTCTATATGTCTGAATTGTCTTTCATGCCTTTAGCTTGTAGAAAGTGCTCTGTTATTTCGTATGAAGGGTTTGTTTTTGTACATGAAGAACAAACCGCTGTTCAATGGTTCAACCAGACTGACGACTGAAAGGGCAGAAAGAGACAAAGATGCCTCTGAGCAACAGTTCAATAAGAATGTAAAAGAAAAAAAAAATCCGCAGTCATTGGTAAAAGAAGCTGGAAGCTCAGCATCAAAAATGTGTGCAGATTTAAATAGGAACAGGTTCCTGTTTCTGTGTCAAGTGCAGCCTATAACAAGCTGGAATTAACAGCTGGAACGTGTTGTTTTAGCAAAGCTCTTCTTCAAACATCACAATAGAAATAGAAGGTCAGTCTAGGGTTAGCTGGAATATCAGCTGAGCATACTATGGACTAGACTGACTAATCACTGTTTAAACCTCTTCTATCTGACCACTGAGTAGACTGCAGACAGCCCAAAGAAAATCAGACTAACTCAATATTTAGAGCCACAAGGCTCTCCGTCCTAATAAGATTGGAATGATAGAGCAGCTGTGTACTGGAAGCTGTAACTGTGATCCCGTACTATTGTGATAACTCTACACAAGTACGCGTGGTGATCTTTATCTGTTATCATCAGCCTGACTCACTTCTGTTGGCCTCTAAGAATCTGATCTGCTCTGCTCAAACATGGTGAATATAATGCACCTGATTTATTGAATGTAGGACATACAACATACAACTGTGCTGCTGAAAACATTTACCTGAACCGACTGGAGCATGTGTCAAGGAAGAGATTTACCTTTCTGTTGCCTGATCTGAATCAACTTCAGGGGGAAGTTCTGAAGGCTATAAAAGCACTATAAAAGGTCCAATTTAAACATGTTAATTCCAAAGTACAGCAGACGTGATCATTAAACCGTTGTTATCAGCCTTTCCAAATCCTGTCTGGGCTGATGCCTTGAAACCAGCTTATAGCTAACAAACTATAGTTTGTTGTTGAACGTCACACGGTGCATGCAGCCAGTCAAATTAGTGTCTTACCTGTGGAAATCCCAGACTCTCCCTGTCCTGTGTGCTCATTAGTGGTTTAGTCCCAGCAGCAAAGTGCTTCCCACCTCCGTCCACCTTCCATCTGCAACACACTGTGTTACAAGTAGCTCCCAACTTAAAGAGGAGGAGGGAAAGGAAAAGCCCAGCTCCTCCCCTCACTGAGAACAAAGTTCAACTTCCTGGTGTGCAGGATGGTGGGACAGACTGTTGATACAAGTACTGAGAAAAGTCACTGTAAAAGGATAGGAGTGGGCTTACAATGGGATGTTCTCCGTAGTGGTTACCGTATACCTGGCAGGCTCAGGGGGCAGCACTGAGGAGACAAAGGAACTGGTTCTGCAACTTTTCCGGGCTGAGCTGCCTGAGCCTTGAATGAACGAATGAATGAATGAATGAATGCACTTAACCTACTTACACAGGTAGAAGAACGCTTTGTAGCAACTTGCACAGGGTGGTTTGCAGCAGCGGTTGCAACATTGCAGTAAATGCAAATGTTAAGAGGTGCAGTTAAAAGGTATACAGCATAATTCAAAATGTCTCATAATATTGGTCTGACGTTATGATATTTATTAGGTTGTGTTGTTGTATTACCTGCACATCTGAAAACCTTTAAAGCTGAGGTAGGCGAGATTGGAGCAAATATTATTAAAAAAAGTTATTTTTATGAAACGGTCACTATATCGTGACAGTAGTACATGAAAAAAATCATGTGTCTCTGTGTCCTCCGGTGCTCCTAACGGCATCTGCAAGAATTCACATACCGGAGGAAAACAAGCAGTAAGAGGTGATCTGAGGTCTGCTGTCCAGCTGCCGTCTATGAGAGCCGGCTGTCAATCACTCGCAATCTCCAACCAAATGGTCAAACTAGGCAGCGCTGATCAAATATGAATCAATATTATGTTAAGTTAATGCCTATTTCTCGCCTCACCTTGTAGTGCACGGTTTAGCTGTAAAACGAGAAAGTTTGTGACGCCGCCACCAGAGCACAGCCAATAGGAACGCTCTCTCAATGAAATGACCTGTGATCGGTCAAAGTCTCTATGCTGAAAGGTTATTGTGGAATTTTTGCCCAATGATGCCAAAAATATATTGCCTACTGCCACATTAAACATGCAGCATTTCATCATTTAGGCATAATAAGCATGATTAAATTAGACCTTCATGTTGGGAAATAAAATGTGCACATATTGTAGTATAATTGAACAGGTAACTTGATGAATAAAATATGAAAAATCATTTTGAGACCTTTCAAAATAGTTGTGTTGGTGTTGGGGGGGAATTGTGACTATGAGTCTGACTGTGACTTCTTGTAATTGTAGTATTTTGACATAAAGGCCTGTCTTATGACTTCAGAATAAAACCACAGTGGTGAATGAAAATTAAATCAAATAGGCCAGAATCACAATAAAAACACCCAACATTGCTCTGAAAGCAACAGAAACAATTAGCAATTTGAATAGGTATTAATAAGTAAAAACATAAAGACAGATAATGAGATGAAACTTTAATTCCTTTTCAAATAGCTAAGAGTTATGATGAGAGGAGTTTATACCACTAAGTCAGGGGTCTGCAACCTGCAGCTCCGGAGCCTCATGCGGCTCTTTAGCTCCTCTCCAGTGGCTCCCTGTGGATTTTTAAAAATGGAAATGAATAACTGTTTGTTGTTTACGACATAAAGTCATAATATTATAAAGTAGTAATTTTACGTGTTATTTTCTTTTTTTCTCGCAAAGTTATGATTTTATTCTCGTTATATTCCGACTTTTTTTTCTCGTTAAGTTATGACTTTATTGTCATAACATTCCGACTTTTTTTCTTGTAAAGTTATGACTTTATTCTCGTAATATTATGACTTTTTTCTCACAAAATTAAGACTTTATTCTCGTAATATTGCGACTTTTTTTCTTGTAAAATTATGACTTTATTCTCATAATATTACAACTTTTATTCTCGTAATATTATGACTTTATTCTGGAAATCTCAGATGTTTTTTCCCTCAACGTGGCCCTAATACTCCGTAGTACATTTGCTCTTTGGCTCTCACTGCATTAGACTTATATACTATATACTTAGACTATTAACTGTGTTACCTTCATCACAATGCTCAAATATTTTGCGGCTCCAAACAGATTTTTTTTTCTTTTTACCTAAAATGTCTCTTGTGATAGTAAAGGTTGCTGACCCCTGTACTAAGTCCCGCAAACTGACTTCATTCACCTTGTCCAGTTGACAGTGAGCTTGTAATGCCTCCTCCGGCCAGCAGGTGGCACTGTGAGTTATGAGCTTCATTATATCAGTCTGTTTTGTCTGTTGTCAGAGCATCAACTTCCTACTTGTTTCATGTATTCATGACTTCATGAGCAATCATTCATGTACTGGTGAATATGAGTTTTATATTCCGACCATGCAGAGTAAAGACACTGACAGCAGACAGATAGCTCGGTCAGTCTGTTGGAGGCTCTCGGTGAGCTCTTTCTCCTGCAGCATCTTGAGTGTTTTCTAGTCTCTTAGCATTCAGCAGTTTTAGGCTACATGCTGGTGTGTTACTGGACTGACAACCTGCTGTCAAATAGATATTATCTCTCTGTTGTTAACTTAACATGCCGCTCGCTCCTGCAAACCAGTCCCAGTTGATTCGGTCCAGTCAGAAGGATGAATATTATCAAACCTTCCTGAGAAACAACGCGAACGAAGCTTTCCAAACACTGGCTGGTGAGTTTGTTCAACTTGAACACACTTGGTCTTCACTTTAACACACAGTATCTTAGAGCAAACTAGGAGGTGCAGTCAGTCTCTTTTTCTTATCAATTAGGCATACATTTAATAATATACAAATAATAATCACCGGTCTGTATGAAAGCAGTTAGTTTCCTTCACTGACATGTGAAGTTTCGGAGTTTATTCACGTTATGACTGGCTTCTGCTGTCCACCTGGTGTTTTGGTGGACTGGAGACTGGGGGAAATAAATATACATGTATATATTATATATACTATATTTGGCAATGGGTAAATGCAGAGTTGAAGAGTAAATGTTATTAATTGCTAAAAAACATAATTATTCATATTTTAATATTATTTAATATTATAATAAATATATAGTAATAAATAATATATTAAAATTGTAGTGAAAATTATATTATATTTAAAAATATATATTTTAGATTATTTATATTATAATAAACATATTTGAAAAACTGATAGATAGATAGATAGATAGATAGATATAACGTTATTAATTGCTAAAAAAATATTCTTAATATTTTCATATTATAATATAATAAATATATAATAATAAATTATATATTAAAATTATAATTTACATTGTTATATTAAATAAATAATATTTAATATTATTTATATTATAATGAACATATTAAAAAAACGAATAGATAGATAGATAGATAGATAGATAGATAGATAGATAGATAGATAGATAGAAAAAAACGTAATTATTAATATTATTGTTTTATTTTTGTTAAAAAAATATCAATCTTATTATTAAAAAATTATAATCCCTCTCCAAAACTTTTCGACTTGTCCATTCCTGATTGAAATTTACTCTGTTAATGAGTGGGGTTTAGGGGGGGTATTATGAAGAGTGGGTGGGTGTCAATGTGATAATGTGGAGGGGGAGAGAGAAGATGGATGAATGAATAAATGAATGAGTATGGGAGAGAGAAGCGTGAGTGAGTGCGTAAGAGGAGCGGACCTGAATAAATGAGGGGAAGGGATTTAAGTCCTTGTACATTTCTTCTGTAACTGTGTATCACTGAATAAATAAACAACAAAAATGATATAGTTAACTACCTCAGCGCTGGTGTGGATGTTTATGAGACCCAAACTTAATACTGTGCATCTGCTCAGTCTCACACTACTTTTTTTAGTTTATTAAATTTAATGGTCACTCTGTGTGCCACTGCTTGTAGGAAACTCAGCACTTCTCAATATTAACGTTTGTTGAACTTTCTGTAGGATCCAAAAGATGGCTGGACTGGAGGAGAGAGATCGAGCTGCTGTCAGACCTTGCATACTATGGTTTAACAACATTCTCTGGTAGTTGCCCACCAAACCAACATGAAATCTCACTTTACTTCATGTATGTTTAATTAGTTGTCTTATGATTAATTAACAGTTATTTGTATCATTCTCCTCCCCAGGTAACCAGACCCTTGGCGAGGAGTATGTCAACATCGTGCAGGTGGATCCCACCAAACGTCGAGTCCCCTCTCGGTCCAGACGAGGCCTCTTTGTCCTCTGCCATTCCTTCTTTCCGTACCTCCTGGACAAGGTCCTGGTGTGCCTGGAGAACGAGCTGGAATGTGGGCAGGACAGCCGCAGCGGTGTCAGGCAGCGGCGGGCGGCGTCCGGGCAGTGGAGCCTGGAGTCTTGGCTGAGGAGATGGATGCAGGGGGCGGTGGGGCTGTTGTCGGAGCCCCAGAGGAAAGCGTGCCAGCCGGCCGTGTTTGTCCTCCATCAGAGTCTGACCCTCCTGCACCGACTCCACGTGGCTCTGTTCTACATCAGCGGCTCTTTCTATCACCTGTCCAAGAGGGCGGCTGGTATCAGCTATGTAGGTGATTTTTAATAATGTCTGCATTCATACCTCACTCATGTTAATGCACGCTCTCAACCAAATATCCAAGTTCATAAGTTTGTACCACCGCCATAATGTATTCACTACTCGCCTAATTATGAGGGGAAAATGCAGTTTAATTTGATAGAACAGGTAAAAGGCAGGATTGTTAAAAACACGTTTATTTTATCGGTTAGACTTTTTAGTTAGACACTTTAGAGTTTCCTAAGAAGTAGCAGCTTTCCAGCAAGTTCAAGTAGCATGATGATTCAGTATGATAATTATCGTCTTTCAATGGAATCGTACTATGAAGAAATCATATATCGAGATATCGTGATACAAAAATACATTGTCTAAACTTATATATACCAAGCGCATAATAACTCAAATTTGTCAGAAAATCTGAAAGATTGCAGCTTTTTTTTTAAATCACACTTTACATTAGTATCATATATTGTCTTAATCTGATTCCTCTGTATTGGTGTGCATGGATGTAAGCATAATCAGTGTATAGTTGGAAATATTTTTCTCTGTAATTTCACTTGGAACTGTTAATTTTGCACAAAAGTCTTACTTAAATAGGAAAATACTCCGTACTCTTCATTTGTCTAGTACTAAACTCACTCAGAAGTATACATAAATAATCATGCAGTCAGAGAGTGATGACAATCTCCCTGGTGTCGTGCATCACGTTTACCACTGGTGGTACGCGTGCTCCCTCTAGTGGTACGTGGAGGAATTCTCTGAAATATTTTTTAAAAAATGAAATAAAATTAAGTTAAAAACATATAATACTATCAAAATAGTACTACAAATGAAAATACCTTAACCATGAGATCATTGAGGTGGGATTTAAAATAAGTTTTGGCTTTGCTGTAATATTTTTATTATAAAACAAAAACAGGTGTGCACGCGCTACCACCCCGCCACATAGCAGCTACGTAGTTGGGTAGTAGTGTGTGCAAACATCCACAATTATTTTACAAGCTTAACTGTGATGACAAGACAGTAACCAAAATGATGAAGAGTTCAAAAACACTGCAATCATGGCTCCAAACAGGAACTATTATTATGGTTTTATGGAAGAGTTTAAGTGCCAGTTCTAGTGCTACCCCTTTGTACAGCGTGGCTGTGGCTGACAAAAGTCAACAATAAGTAATTTTATTATTAAGAATAAATTTGCCACCTTCGTGAACTGTGCATTGCTGAATAGGGTAGGCCAACGCTACTGTATTTCAACATCAGTCAGAATGGTGGTACTCGGAGAGACAAATATTTTCTGAGGTGGTACGTGATGTAAAAAGTTTGAGAACCTCTGATATCGACTATTTATTTATTGAATTAGCAGAAAACATCCTATATAGTGATATACTGTATATCGTTGAAATGACATATATCAGGATAGATGATGTTGGGCATATCGTCCAGCCCTAAGTGCTCATTTAATCTGATCTTTAATGATTAATTGCAATGTTCAGTCTAACCCTTAAAAACAACTTGAGTAAGTACTTAACCACAGGGATAGTTTACATACTCATACGTTCATTTGTTCCAGAACTTCCACAACATATATACATACAGTATAATCATGTCAAAAGATAAAGAAGACCATGACAAACTCTGTCATGTCAGTTTTCTACAGTAGACCTTGCAGATTCCCCAAACTGTGTTATATACGCTGTCACTTTATCCACATCACACTACCCCTCCACCATGTTTCAGCTAAATATACCCCGTTTGATGTTTTTCAGCTTTTCAGCATTTTGTAACATATTTGCTAACCATTGTTAGAAGCTAGTTAATTAGTTTACCATTTGTTAAGCGGGCAGGGTGCCAGTATGGGACACACTGTAATGAGTAACTCTGTCCTGAAGACTGCCCAGGATTTCACGGTTTATTGCACCAAACCTCAGATTTTTGTGCAATGTCAAAATACACTCGATTGCCAGTTTATTAGGTACACCTAGCTAAAACTATTGCACTCTGATATTTTGTCTGTCACATTCATATTAATGACTGTATTGTTTTTTTTAGTGTGTGATCTGGCAGATTAAAGATGCTTACATATTACATTATGTACATAGCTGCGTGTGATGGGGCTCAACAGCGATGACGTGACCATCAGGAGCAGCTACAGGCTGTTGGGGGCGCTGTCCCTCCTGCAGCTACTCATCACCGTGTGTCTGCAGCTCAACAACTTCCGACAGAAACAGAGAGCCAGGCAGGAGTGGAAGCTCTACAGGACCCTCAGGTACAGGACTAGGTCCACACCGAAGGACTCAGCTGTGCCCATCTCTTAATGTCATGGCAGTGTTTTAGAGTCTAGCTATCTATGAAAACCAGCCACCGTAAGAACTACTGGACTGTTTGTAATAACAGCATTGTGTGGCAGTAAAAGAATGAAATACGTGACTTCAGGTTAATGCTGAACTCTTTGAACTGTCTTGTCTCCAGTCCTCAGCGCACACACAGATCTGGATCCAGAGCTGCCAGCTGTATCCTCTGCCTGGAGGAGAGGAGGCACTCCACCTCCACCCCCTGTGGACACCTCTTCTGCTGGGAATGCATCACTGAGTGGTGCAACACCAAGGTCAGGCTTATGGCACCACTTTTTATCTTGTTGTCATTTATTGAACCTTTTTGTGTCAGATTTATTATACCCCCTGCGACAACGTAGTCGGGGGTATATAGCACTCCGCGTGTCCGTCCTTCCATCCGTTCGCGTCTCAAACTTTCGGAGCAGAACTCGGAAACTATTTAACTTAGAAACTTCAAATTTGGTATGATGGTTGACAGCGTGGTCTAGTTGTGCCTTTTGGGGGTTAGAAGTCCAGGATGTCCAAAATGTATGATAATAACAAGCTAGATTGTGCTCAATACACTACTTCCATTAGTTCCAAAAGGGCTAAACCTTTGGCCCTACTTTAGTAGGGGTCAAGCAGTGAGCGGGGGTACTGTATGTGAGCCATGCTCACTTTTGCCTCGTTTTGAAAGGCATCATGTTTTGAGGGACAATTTCCAAGGAGATTATTGTTTCTCATTGTTGGTATCAGGTGATTGACATTAATTAAGGCAGTGTGTGTGTTATAATAGCATTCTACACACTCAGTATAATCAAACAAGGATGAAACTGCAACAGCCCTGAAAATCAAGGCTACGTTTTCAAAATCTGTAGAGGTTGAATACTGAAAAGTGTCAGATTGGCACCAAACAAATCACATGTCAGACTCTGCTCTCGTAGACACACACCGATCACAGCTGCTCTCACAGCACAGAGAGGAGCAGGGGGATCACTGGAACACCTGCACATAACACAACCTGTTCTCATCCGTGAAATACACCCTCCGTGTATGTGGAGACTTGTGCCTCGGTATCGGAAGCCGAGGGGTGTGACGAAGCGGTGAAGGCCGTTTTGTAGACGCCCAGAAGAGTCCCAAGTAAAGCAAAGTAAGGAGGAAAGAGAAAATCCAGGCAGAGGGCTGTAGAGTCTCTGCAGAAACAGACACCAGCACACACTTCTTTCATATTATACCTTTTAACTCAACAGGAAACATTTTCACCCGACCAGACCTTCATGGGGCAAAAGCCCAGTAAGGTCAAAACGTTTAGTTCCAACAACAGTTTTGGGAGCTAGAATCCAGTGCGCGAATACTTTCTACTTTTCTTGGACAGAATCTGCCGCCTGCACCTGCCCTTAACGTCGGCTTGAATATGCCCACAACCGTGTGTGTCTGTGTATGCAAATGTAACATTGTCACACGTGTGTTTGTGTTCTACATCCAACAGGCAGAGTGCCCCTTGTGTCGGGAGAAGTTTCAGCCCCACAGACTGGTGTACCTGAGGAACTACAGCTAGATCTACAGAGCCTGAACCTCCACATACACATAAAGACGCACACACACACTGCTGCTGGACTGTGTGCTGGCAGGCTGCCCCTCAGGAATATGTGGAGACATAAAACAGTGTTTTTCCAGCAGTCACTCAGAACTTTGTGCCAACATACATACTGCAGCTTCTTCAGGTATAAACCTTAATGTTCTTTTCATTTTTTTTTTTTTCAAATTAATTGCCTCTTTTTGTTGTTGAACAAAAGTTGTTGATTGATAATAAAATTTTGGATTGTATCAGTCGAATCTTGTAAATATCACTTTTAATTAAATTAAAACTTTAACAGATACTAATAAAATGTGGGAAATGTCCAACAATAGTTGTCTGTTTTCTTCATTAGGTTGTTTCAATATCAATTTGAATATGATTTCAGGTGTAGTTGCCCTACGGTATTTATTATTTACAGATTACTGTTGTTTTTGGTCATTTGCTGCCTGGTAGAAAAACTGTCTCTGACTCTGTTGTATGATGGAAGATTAACATTAAAGCAGCAGTGGGTAGAAATGGAGCAAATATGGTAAAAAAAAAAATATATATATATTTTTATAAAACGGTTACTATATCCTGACAGTAGTGCATGAGACAGGTAATCTGAAATACAATCATGTTCCTCTGTGTCCTCCGGTGCTCCTAATGGCATCTGCAAGATTTCACAGACCAGAGGAAAACAACCAGTCAGAGCTGATCTGAGGTCTACCGTCCAACTTCCGTCTATGAGAGCCAGCTGTCAGTAACTCGCGAACTCCAACCAAACGGTCAAACTAGGCAGCGCTGATCAAATATGAATCAATATTCTGTTACTGTAATGCCTGTTTCTATCATCAAATGTTTTCAGAATCATCTTTTAGTGCATGGTTTAATTGTAAAATGAGAAAATATGTGACGCCATGTTGAGATCTCTTGAGGAAATACCCAGCACCGCCCATCAGTCGGAGAACAGCCAATAGGAACGCTCTCTCTCTCTCCTTCTGGAATGACCTGTGATTGGTCAAAGTCTCCCATCACCGGCTAAATTTTTTAAAGCCCGAAAATAGAGCCATGAGGAGGTGCAGAAGTTTAGTTTTCTCTCAGAACACTTGAATTACAATATGCTGAAAGGTTATTATGTATTATGTATGCAAACTGACGCATCGGCAGTTGGACAGTGTGGCCGGTAATTTACCCAGGCTTGTTCAAGAGGCATGAGAATGGAGCTTAAGGTGGCTGAACCGTGCTGGTTGGTATATTTCTAACAAGTAAAGAAAAAAAAAACATAACTGTTTGTAACATTTGCCCTTATAGTTGAGAGTTAATTTGAATTAGTCCCTTTAGCTATTTTAACATATTTGTTAAATTAAAGTATTTTACAGGGCAAAAAAGGAGAACAGCTGTTTCAGAACTGTGGTATAATAACACTGATGTCTGCCACGAGAATGTGTAACTTGTTAAACGCACACATGTGTTGTGCAGCATCGTCATTAAGAGGTAGACATGTTCTACTGTTACCGAACAAATCAGTTTATTTGAACAACACTGTGGCCCATTGTATCATTTGGAAATGCATGTTATAAAATCATATGTATTCATAAAATACAAATAATATACAAATAGTGTGTGGGTGCTATATTTTGTAGTTTAATTTGATACACTTACAATATTAATCTTGTATCTAATAGATTTTGATGTATTTGTTTCTATCTCTGGGTATAGTAAAGTGGATCAGGTGTCTCCATCTCCCTTCCATTTTCCACAAACCACAAGTGTCCACATTAACAAGGGGCTGCTGAATTCCTTTTGGACATCTACAGACCTGCGTAGGACTGCGCTGGACATCGAGGTTTATCATTTGTAGATCTGCCTCAGGCTCCAAATATCTCCGGAGACCTTTGTACACCACCTAAACCCTCATTATAGAACGGGGTCCTGTTGTGTCTTGTAATGTCATTTGTTCTGACCTGCACTGTCCCTGTAAAGATAGAGGATCATCTGCCATAAAGCTCAGATGTTCATCAGCACACTCGGGTCATAGGATGGAAAAATAGAAGATGTTGATTTCCAAACCCACAGATAATCATCTTAAAAGTGCTTGAGCAAATTAAATGGCGGTAGTTCAGCCCTCACGCCGCATGCCGTCTGACAAAGTCAGATAGCAAGAAAAAGGGTTTTGAAGTTATTATTAGCATATAGCACAAAGCCTGTCTAAGGGGATTCATTTGTACTTATTTAAGGGGAAAATTTGCCACCTTTTATGTGGATGTCCAATCAGTGTTGATGGTAAATGTTGTCGCTTGAAGCAATGAATTCCTCAGAGCTCGCTATATTCACTCAGAAAGCTGAGTTTGCAGCAAACAAACCAGATGTGGAGTAGAGCTGGCACCACGCACATTTTTACAAGATATTTGTTGATGCTGCTCTCTTGACACCTGATCAAGGAAATGGCAGGGTCTGTAATCATAGGCGTTTAAATTTCCCATAACACAGCAGCTATACAAAAGGCTGCTGTCTTTGATGGCATGGATGTGTCTCTGTTTCTAGACGGTCTCCCCAGGCTAGCTGTAAATAAACCTCAAACTTGGCATGGCTCTGAAATAGTGCTACAGTAAGTGTGTTATGTGGGATGAATGGGGAGTGAGCCGACGGGTTCCAACCTCTGGTTGTCGTGGATGTTAAGTGATCGACTGTGAAGTTGTATCTGGATGTAAAGTCTTCAATTCTCCTGGCAGTGAGATATCCAATGAGATAGCTGTGCTGTCACATGTAGCTCTGGGCTGAGGTTAAATCTGTTGTTAACATGCGTAAGCTCCATTCATACAAATGCAGACCTCTTACTACAAACCACTGCTGAAGAAAGCCATTGCAAGACTGCTTTGGATGTTCGTACTTTTCAACCTAAATGCCAATCAACTGTTGTCAGCACACCCTGCAGACCCTGCTGAAACAAAGCAGATACTCCTTAAAGGTACAGTGTGTAACATCTGGCGCCATCCAGCGGTGAGGTTGCAAGTTGCAGCCTCTCTTGTGCCAGGTGGTAGCCGACGTGAAAATGTGAATGGCCCTATCTAGAGCTGTCGTAATGGTACGTGTCCACAGCCTCCATCCTTTCCATGCTTCCCATTCATTGTCTATGTAAGCAGCTGTGCAATGCATTCTGGTAGCGTGGTGGCGCGATTCAAGAGATGGAGCGTCACAACGGCCACTCCTCATTTGCATAAAGTTGAGATCTAGTCTACTTTATGCAAATCACGGGCGTCCTCACCGCCTCTCAAAATTCCCGAGAATCTTTTAAAATAAACGTTGTCAATCCAAACTAAAGACAGATTCAGCAACCGTATGGCTTATTTCTCGCCTCAAACGTTTTCAGAAACACATTTCGGTGAACTATTTTCATGATATAATAGAAGAAAGTTTCCAAACGAGCCACTATGTTGTTTCCGGTTTGAAAGCTGGGAGCAGCAGCCCATGGAGGGAAAGCATTCGTCCAACCAGGAGCCTAGTGCCTTGTGGCTAGTGACAGCCTATCAAGCGTCCAATCCAGGGAAGCGGCGTGTCCCCTCGCGATAAAAAAAACGCCCCGGTGGACACGTAAGAGTAGCATATAGGTCATTTGGAGTACGTGAGAAGTGAGTGGTGAAGCAAGAGAGAGAGAGAGTGTGTCGGCAACTGTGTGTGAGCGAACAAGTGAGCTAGTGGAGCAGAAGACAGAGTTAGTTCAAAGTTAACACAGTGGTTTGACCGTTCTGGGCTACTGTAGAAACATGGCGGCCGGCTCCGTGAAGAGGACCTATGTAGATATAAACACCTCATTCTATTCTAACGAATTCTTATTTTCAGGTGATTATACACTAAAGAAAGCTTACTTATTAATATTGTATTCCATTTCTGCTAATCAATCCCCCTAATAGTTACAAACTGGTCCTTTAAAGGAGCGTTAGCAGCTAAACTCAGCATATTAATGATTTTCTAGAGCCTCATGGCCCAGACCAGCTGCCAGCATTCAAAAGTGTTTACATCCAAACATTCAGTCCCAACACACTCTGGTGGCAAATGTTCTGTCCTGTTGACAACCAGCCAGTTCTCTTACACTGCTGTCATTGGATAATCAGGTTTTCCCGCCCACGGAGAATATGGCTGACAGTGGAAGCAGATGCTGCCAGGCTAGCACTGATCCCCAAGCTCAATTATGTCTATTCTAAACACTGGGATGATGAATGTCTGCTGCTCTTCCTCTTCTCTCTCCTCATCATTAACAGCTAGGCAGTTGGCTAATTACACCCGAAAAGATTATTAACAGGAAAATATGAAACTTTCCTCTCTGTTTTTAACAGTGTCTCTAGGGAGGAAACGGAGAAAAGCTGTGAGTGTTGTTAGCTGCAGAATGACTGTGAAACATGACTAAACTATCAAAGAGGTTTGTGGTTTGTCAGAATCAGAATCAGAAAT